>MJUU01023461.1:601-24985 GCA_002080025.1 Modiolus philippinarum
TAAAAAATGTGAGTGAACTAAGACCTCATTAAAAATCTAGCCCGTTTTACCCGTCTCAACTGTAGTGAATAACAAATCTTACATGTTTGTTTTTTTCTATAGTCCCGTAGGTAGTAGTTAATATGGGAAAAAGCCGCAGGTTTTTGAAAACATGTTTTCAAAAACCTGCGGCTTTTTCACATATTAACTACTAACGTCACTACGGCATTCCCTCTTCCATTTTGTTGTAGTGACATTTTAATCTCTATGTTTGAATTACTAATACATATGTTTTTATCACTTTTCACAATCGATCAATAACTTTTATTGTATAAGTCTATTTTGCAAATTGCTTTACGGCATTATATATTTTACTTTGAAGAAATATGTGTGAAAGGTTAGCGATTTTCACATCACCGACCTTCCAACATAATTTGGTTGATGATAATACATGGGCAACAACGGAATTACATTGACAAAACAAATTCAAACAGTTTTCGAGTAAAAATGAACAAGATAAGATACGGGTAAATCCATATCCAAGGATACTCGATTGTTCACATACCTGTAGTACCTGTACAATTTTGAAAAGGATCATTTTCAAACAAACAAAAACAAAACAAAACAAAAAACAAAACAAAACAAAACAAAAAGATGCGTTTATGTTTATGATTTTTTTATTTCATTTTTCATAGGGTACGTTTCTTTGGATTCTTCTTGTCGTATGCTCTCAGGATCACCATTAGCCCTTTCTGTTTCTTAGCAATATGGAAAATTGGGGGGGGTCAAAACTGCACATGTACTAGTAAATACACAGGTTTTTATTTGATTTTAATTGAATCAAATACCTATCAATAACTAGAGACATAATACAGAGATTAGCAACTACTCGAAATCGTTAACATCACGCATGTAAACTCGCTCCAATGGTGCAACACTAGAATCTGTTCGGAACTCCTCGTAATTTTAGTCAAAGTTTACCTGTACGGGCACAATGTTCCGATGATCTCCGATGGTAAATTATTGTTTTTACTGATGCATCGTCATTTAATAATTGTGCTAACCTGATATCACAATTAATATCCATGACAATTTATCCATATTCAATAAAAAAACGTTTTGTTGACATTTCTGTACAGTTTTAATTAAAATTACACGTATTGGGAATTAAAAATCGACTTACCTCACAGGAAGTCTCGCACACGCGTGTTATTACCGATTTTTACAACGGATTAACTCTTTGTCTCTGCAACATGTACTATAATCACTAATTTGACAGATATTTGCGAGTATTAGGGTCTTTTCTATTTTAGTTTTGTTTTCTGATTGTTACTTTGTTTTTTTTTCACAATTCTAATTATTATTATAGATAATAATAATATGACTTTTTAAACATTACACATTTTATTCAAATCAAAGCGAACTTATATTATATGGAACGATTAAGGATTTTAAAAGAAAAGACATACGATGTATATCCATAATGAAATATTTTCGCTCAAACTATGTTGGTATAAGTTAACTTACATCAAGATGTAGACAGGAATAAAAGCCCCTTCCTTGATAAACTAGAGTTTTCTTTGTGCATCGTGCTTCAAATAAATAAATTAGTGAGGTACTAATGCTACTGCATTGCGCATATTAGGAAAACCTGAATTTCCAAGACTGTCCATTTATTGGAAATGTGTTTTGCATTATGAATAGATAGTTACCAATGTTTCATGTCTACTTCTATAGTACATAATAGTTTAAAAACTAACGTTCAAAATGATTTGATAAAAGTACACTTTGGAAAAATTAAAACATTTAATATATACAAAAATAAATATTTCCATGTAAATTCTAATAATACAAATTTAAATTAACAAAATTCAGAATTTAAGACCATCATATCTATATAGTTGAATAAAAGGATATGGAGTAAATGCACATGAGACAAACTCTCTACAAATACATGGTAAAAAACAAGCAAAGGAACAACGCTTATATTGTTGTTCTTCATCTTGAAGTCACCATGAGGCCTTCAACAAATAGCTTTGCTCATACCTCATAGTAAGTTCAAGACGGCACCTAGCACCGGTTTAAGCGGAATTCTTTGCTAATTGTCGAGCAATGCTACATCCATGTCTTTCTTGGTCATGGGTGCGGGATTGTCAACAAACATCAATTAAACTAGCAAAGTGCTCTTACAATCTTACAATCACTGTCATCCTTTGCCCGACAAAAGCACTAGTGTCTTAAGCTAGTGGACAACTATAACATATAGACGAACACAGGGCACTCATCAAGTCGAATGGAAGAAAACTTGGCGTTATAAAATAGTGAGATGCGGGCACTTAAAGCAGGTGGTCTGGATTACATTTCGAAAATTACAAAAATAATTGCCAAAATATGATAGTATCAATAGTATATCCATATGAGAAATTCTCTCACGCACAAGTACACCATAACTGAAAAATATAGAGAGCATACATCGCTCGCACGGGGAATCGTTTTACGGACTCCACACTGCAGGAGAGACAAACTCCAGTCGTAAATGGTGAATAAAAGGATATGGAGTAAATGCACATGAGACAAACTCTCTACAAATATAACTTTATACTTTTTAATTAGATCAAGTATTAAAATAAATATGATGTAATCATAAATATTATAATTATTGGTCGATTTTAAAAACACAGAATTTAAAGAAAGATAACTCTACTACATAACGATCGAAAGACCATCAATAATATGTCTGCCCGATACTGAGGAAACGGTGGTGTATGAATATTTGTAGTATTGACTATCAAAACATGAACAAATCGCTTCAAATCATTAGTAAAAATACATCTCTTAAATTATGTGTAATCAGATAATTGATCTAGGGTGAGTTAAACTGATAAAAAGCCGCCAAATACCGAACTATTTCCTACACCATGACATTGTGATTTGGACCCCAAAACAATTATATACTCTTGAATAGATAGTACGCACTGATCGAGTATATGAAAAGGCTTTGGGTTGTTATTACTCCCCTTTGTGTCGTTGTCTCTTTAACACATTCCCCGTTACCCTTCTTTTTTCAATTTGCAGACATTTTTTAAGACATTAAGAATGAATGATCTAAATGATCTAAATTGACAGTACAAGCCGTCAAAATTCAGTATGTACAAAGCATGGACGAGTTAACTGACCTGCGCAAACATGACCTTGGAAATTCCCACTTCAAGCCGTGTGAAACATCGTACGTCACGATTTAAATAACTACACAGAGACGTCACTATCGGCCAATCAAATCATGTTAAACACGCACACCTCTCGGTTTAGAGAAACGTGTACTAAAGTAAACAAACAAATAATAGATAAATGTTGGATGTAGTTGATAGCAGGGATAATATATAAATCTATTTATTTAATCCCGGGAGCACAGTACACCCTTATGAGGAGTTGATGGCATGAGTATACATGAAACAAATCGTTACCTTTACTTGTAATTCCCAACGTCATATTAATAATATTTGTTTTTGAGTTACTTATTTTGTTAAATTTGTATTTGGCGAAGGACATTTTTTAAATTTTGCATATATCTGAGAAGACGTGAAGGACTAGGCCGAATTCTGCCTCTATGGTAAAATCATTACCTATTTATCGTTTATCTTTTCTATTTGGACTTTTATTTTTCAATTCTTGCTGTTGCCCTGGACTGGGCAACAGAAAAAAATTTAAAAAAATAAAAGTCCAAATAGAAAATATAAACGATAAATAGGTAATAATTTTACCATAGAGACAGAAGAATTCGGCCTAGGACAGGGACTATGCATTGTATTCTATCCCTGTTTCGGCATATAATTTAGGGGACGACCCTTAAATTTTCATGGGGATGCTTCGGCGATTTTGCTCAGAAAATTTATTTATTTCATGAAATTCTCGAACAAATTATTTATTTTCACCAAATGTCACATTAAAATATTTATTTCCATTTAGAATTAAAAAAAATATTCTTCGAATTAATTTTCATGAAAACTAGGATAAAAATATTTATTTTCACTGGCACCAAGATCAAATTATCTATTTACAAAATCCCCCCCCCCCCTTGGAAATCAAATGGTCATCCCTATAACTTGTAGACTGAATATAATACATGTTGATATAAATACAGCTAATATTTCTCGCATCATTTAAAGACGCTTTCTGTGTCTGTTTGGATCTGTTGCGACATTTAAAAATATTGTAAGAATCCTATAAATAAATCCGTTTTGATACGTAAATATCGCGATTTGTAAGTATTGATCAATGATTGGTTTGGTGTGCTACTTACTGTACGTACTTGATTAAAAGAAATAGTAAAATTTGATTTTAAGTTATTTATAGATACAAGTACTTTTAATTGGAATTTCCCCCTTTTGTGCACGTGCATCAGTTGGGACATAACGTATTAATTCTCTTAAATGATTTGTTCATCGTATTTGACGTTTTTCTGTAGATAGAATGCTTGGGCAGGTCAGTTTATTGTGATTGGTTTATTAAAATTGTGACGTACAATGTTTATGTATCTGCCAAATGATCTTTGTCCATACTGATTTTTGACGGCTTGTATTTGACACATCATACTACAGGAACAATAATATATGAATACTCAACCACTATCAAGTAACCATTGCAAAGCAGGGAACTTGAGACTTCATTATTTCTCTGCCCCTGTGAATATAGACCTCTTCAAAAAACAATTTAAACAAAAACAACTGGTGCAGCAACAAAAAATAAACAGCAAATTACTGTACTCTTTGGAAACGTTATGTAGAAGGTTAGCGATTGTCACGTCACCCACCTTCCAACAAATAAAAAACATTCGAAATGATGCATGGACGACAACTCAATCAACTCAATCAAACAGACTCATGTGAATTAACATTGATGTCTGCTATTTACTTTCTTACCCCACAGTTGCGACAAGAGAACACGTACTTTACTCAAAATTGGTGCAACAGAAAATTATAAAGACAAAACTTGTACCCAATATACCTTTTGAAGAAATATGTGTTTACATCATCCGTCTTCCAACATAATTGTGTAAAATGGTACAAGGGATATAACTCAACCATGTTTTGGATGCAACCTTATTGTAAACAATGAAGTTAACTGGTATATCTTAGATTGACAAAAATGAGAAAACAGAAAAATCAAAAAGGGTCACTACCTTATCCTATTAATGCTTTGAAATAATGAATTGATACTGCCGATTTCTACTGAAATCCATGACGATTCTTTACCAAACCCTTCGGAAAGTTTTGAATTTAATAAATATTCCGTAGTGCGACAGTGTTTAACCAGCAGACTAGGTTCCTTGAGCTAGCCGACAGTTTAGCGGCGACCACTCATTGACCCATCTTTCTAAATTGTTTTGTTTTATTCTTTCCTTTTCAAGATTGTGGTCTTGGAGTTAGTGGTCTACCTGTATTGAGTTTATTATACTATAGGACAACAGGGTAGAGAAAAGGGGGTTTGGGTACCCATAAACCAGTTCAACCTTATCGCTAGCTCTTGCTAGTGCCGGTACCAAGTCCGGCTATCCCGTATTCCTATTGTTGTCTATGTTTGTCTTTTGTCATTTTATTGTTTTTCTTTTGCAGTTCTCTAATGGATCGTGACATGTGATTGTAATGTTCGGCCATTGTAGGTGTTTCCTGTTATCTTTCCTTCATTAATGTTACGAATAAAATTTCTGACCCTCCTCCCATTCCCACACATAATTTTCTAAATGTATATTTTTACCTGCGTCACCAACGGTGACCACAGGTCTAGGAGCCGCTTCACTCCGTCGGTCCGTTCGTCACGCTTTGGGGGTACCAAGTTTGTGTAATCTGAAACTCAGACACCTTTAGTCTGATACTATTGAAACTTTGCAGAGTTGTTTTGAACATATTGAAAATGTGCATCTCCTCTTTTGGCGAGATTTGGAAAACAATTGTGGAATTTATGCATTGTTGAACTTAGTAATTTTTTCCTTAAATTCATTAAATTGTAACATTACAGTACTGAGTTTGTGTAATCTTAAACTCTGACTCCTTATATCTGGTGCTTGTGAAACTTTACACAGTTGTTCTGGACACAATGAAGATGTGCACCTCCCCTTTTGGACAGATTTGAATGGAAATTGTCGAATTTATGCATTGTTGAACTTAGTCATTTTCAGCATATTTTAACATTACAGTGCTGAAAGATTAACATCTCTGACTAAATACCTCTGTAAGTTTGTACTTTTGTTTAAACACATTGGTGATGTGAACCTCCCCTTTTAGGCCAGTTTAGATTTTGAAAAATGTCAAATTTATCTATTACTGAACGTGTACTTTATTCTATCATATATCATCATGGTACTCAATTTTTGTCTAGAGATGTTGCAGAGTGTTGAACGCACTGATCATGGGCAGTTATTCTTGAATTTTTGTATTGCTTTCACATATTTTCTCATAAAGATTCAGTGTTTATTGGAAACTCAGTTATGGTTTTCACCTTTGCTGATGTGATATGGACTTTTTTCATTTTATGCTTTGTTCAACTTTGTACATTTAGTTTTTTTTTCTTCTTTTTTTGTCTATTACAGTTATAGGTTTGAACTTAATAAAATCTCAATTATAACTTGCATTTGAAGAATGTTTTGGTAATAAGGTAAATGAATTATATTTTTCAATTGGTAAACCTATACATGACATTCTGTTAGATTGAAAAAAAAACACTTTCTAAATTGAACATGAAGGATGGTGACGCAGGTCCAGACATGTAATTGGTCTTGTTTAGCAATACCACTTGATTTTTTAAATGGAGTTAAACAATAATAAAAAAATACACTTGATCTACTATCAGGCTGATGTAATGAAATAAAGACCATGAAAAGATATTTTTTCACTGCAAATAATCATGCAATATCATGCCCTCATGGCAGTTTATTCCTGAATATCTACATTCAAGTTCTGTAAAAAAAAAATAATAAACGTTTATCATTTTCTAAAAAAGAGTAGTCTACATTTGTTTGAATGGAAAGCTTTTACTCACAAACCGATTATTGGTAAGGGCATTTCTAATCTTCAGTTTTACGATAATGTTGTTAAAAATGCCAGAAACTGATTAAAAATCCAGAAAATCTCGGACGTAACTTACATTGTTTACGTAATAGGGGATAATGACAATATACTTTGCTTGCATCCGTTAAATTAGCTTTGAGATCTAGTGACCTGAACATTTTACATCTTACTGGCCTCTCACTGATACTGCCGATGCCTACTAACATATATGATGATTCTTGACCAAATCCTGCGGGAGTTTTTGAGTTTGATTTTTCTTCTGTAGTGCGACAGTGTTTTACCAGCAGACTAGGCTCCTTTTGTAGCCGGCAGATTAGCGGCGAGCACCCCTTGACCCATCTTTCAAAATTACGTATTGTCATATTCTCTGATTTTAAGATTGTGGTCATTGAGTTAATAGTCTACCTGTATTGGATTTTATTCGTTTGTTTACTAAATTATAGGGAAACGGGACAGATAAAGGGGAGCTTTGGGTACCCATAAACTGGTTTAACCCTACCGCTGGCTTTAGCTAGTGCCGGTACCATGTCCGGCTGTCCCGAGTTCCTATTGTTGTTTACGTTTGTTTTTTGTCTAATTTGTGTTTTTTCTGTGTAGTTCCCTTGTATATTGTTACATCTAATTATAATTTTCAGCCATTGTAGGTGTTTCCTGTTGTCCATTTTATTTCATTTGTATCTTATCAATTTCTACTTTACGGGCTAAAATGAAGATGAAGAAACTTCATGGCACAGCCTGTCTTCATTTATTAAAACAAAGGAATGCCAGGCAAAATCTGGGTCAGCTGAATTATTTCCAGCAGAATTTGTCCTGGAGAGAGCTACAAAAAGGGCTACAGGGTGTCGGGATTCAAATGATCTGGTCCCTGGATTAATTATAATATATGAATTAGCTTTACCCTCCTCAATAGTCATTCCTTGACACTTATGGATAGTTGCAGCCCAACCAAGCTGTTTATGGTATTTGTTTTCTTTTACACCCATTATAAGTGCAGTCTATTTCCCTTTCAACTGGTAAAATAGGAACAATTTGGTGGTTTTCGGAGATAAATGCAGGGCCAGTGTAGTTGTGAAACTCTACCATAACAGCATCTGACAAAGAATTTTCTGGTTTATTGTCACTGACATAAATAATATTAATTATATATCCAATAGCTCCATTAAAAATGCCAAATGGGACACAAACTTTTGCAGTTTTGCAGAGGAAAAGTTTTGTCTCAGTCCATCAGCGCGATCACTTTCTACAAATTTTGAATGAGCCCCCCCCCCCCCCCCCCCCCCNAAAAAAAACTTTCAGCAATTAACTTAGCTACTGGAAAATTTTTGTTAACTTCTAATATTTTTATTTTATTGTGATTCCAAACTTCAGCATGTGTAGGAAATACAAAAAAAACAACTTTATTACACATATGTGTAAGAAGATCTTTGCCATGAGTTTGTTTAAGATCATGCCACTGAAAAGTTTGTAACCATTTAGCTTGTTCTTTCGTGAATTCATACTTCCTAAGGGCAAGCAATGTATTTTTCAACTAATGTTTCTCATTTCCTTGAAGGACTATACTCTTCAAAACCTTAGCACAGTCAAAAAGTTTCAATGTATTGCAGCAGGTAATTTACTTGATCAGTTTGCCCTGGAGCTGGGCCTTTATCACAGGAATTAACTTCGGTACTTTATTATTTATATAAGGTTGACATTCTAAGTTTCTGTATCAGAAAGTTCTCCATTAATAAGCAGAGAATCAATTCGTTAATTATCAATGATTATATCTGAAAATGCTGGATTCTCACTTTTAAGAAAATAAAGACATTTTTGAACTTTTATTCGTCGAACTGAATGAGTCATTCTTTCCTTGTTTTTGAACTTTAATAATGCTTATATCTTTTGGAAGTCTTGGTAAGATTTGAGCTGGCTGATTAACTTCTTGAGGAAATGTAACACAGTGGCCACAAGAAGCAATGCCACCATGATTTGGCATTTGTACGTTGATACAGGGGGACAATCTGCTAACTAATTGTTGCTCAACAATGGATAAATAAAAAAAAAACTCAGCAGTTGAAAGTTAAGGATCCATATTATTTTGTTCAGAAAATTATTTAATTTAAGATTTATCAGCATGACAACAGTTAGAGACATTATTTGTCCCCATTTTCATTCTTGCCTTCGCTCTTTATAGATAACACAGAAGTTGAAAATAAGGGACATTTGCTTTAATTCAAATTTTTGAATACAGCCCATAACTTTATTGAAATGAAAATTTTCGTGAAGTGGTGGCGCATTTGGAATATTTAGAAGTGGTGGCACATTTGGATGTCTAAATGTCTAAAATTTTTAGATGGGTTTTTATTTTATAATTAAGGCGTTGCTTTCTTAACCAGTTTTCATTTTCAGATGGAAATTCATAAGTTATACCAAGTTTTCTACAAACAAGGTATGACTCATCATATTCATCATTACCGAACTGACGAACACCGACTCTGACAAAACCGGAATTTTCACTGGCAGTGTGGTGGGTACCACGCGTGGAGCAGATCATGCTTACCCTTCCTCAGTTTTTATAGGGGGTTCACATTGCTAGTGCTTTAGTTCTGTGTCGTTCTTGTTCATTTTTGTTGATTTGTTTTGTCTTTGTCATACTGTTTCAATTCATGTTGGATGTGAATTGCCGTGATTTTGATTTATGATTTTAGAATTCCCCCTTTCTTCGTTCTTTCTTCGATATTCGTTTGCCGATGTATTCAGGATTATAATTTTCACCTGTATATATTCATTTGTTTTAGTCAGTGCTTCGGTGCTAGCCCGAAAACCGATTTTATTTAAAAATTTTCAATATCTAAATTTAGAAAATTTTGTTAAAACCCATGGAGTATCTCCCTATTGCATAGCTCTGTCCTTGGCTTGTTTTTGGCTATCCTATTTAGATCCCATTAGTAATTTGTTCTCTATCAGTTTTTACACATATTTCGGTTCATGGATTTCCAAATGTTTTGATTTAATCTGCACTGATGAGACATAGGTTGTCGAAACGCGCATATGCAGAATCCTAAATTCACCTCGGTATTTTGCTATTTGTTTTGTCATGGGAAATATTTGTGGATGTTTTTTTCCAATTGAATTATTGTAAGTGTGAAATGATGGTGTTTTTTTAGAATACATTTTGGTAATATTTTCTAAATCATTTTCATGAAAAATCTTAGCAGTATCTATTACATGATTTTCAGAAGTAGAAATCAGTCTTTTTTAGGATGCTTGGTTGGCATAGAAGTTTTTCTTTCAAGGCTGAGTAATGGTGTGGAATTCGAATTGTCATCCTTACATGTAGCTATATTTGATATCACTGATTATTTGGATTTAGTTTGGTTTTATGCATTTAAACATTTTTTTGAAATTATGGATTTCCTTTGTTTGGGTTCTAGTGCTGCTGATGAGGAATTAAATTCCAAAATGGCCATACATCTCATTTAAATTATTGCAGTTGGATTTAACATATGTGTTATGGTCTCATGTTCATTTACTCCATATCCTTTCGTGAAATNCCCCCTAAGCAGAAAGTCTGGATCCGCCACTGAGTTGGTTAAACCATTCCCCGTGGTAGAGATGTATGCTCTTTATTTTTCTTAGATATGGTGTACTTGTACATGAGATAATATTTCATTTGTACTCTTTGATCAATTACTATTATCTAAATTTATGTAAATTCTAAAACCAATGGATTAACTCCTTCCATCGTAGTTTTGTCCTTACATGTAGCTATATTTGATATTACTGATTATTTGGATTTAGTATGGTTTTATGCATTTAATTACAAAAACAGGAAAACAGCAAACACCTACAATGGCCAGGAACTACAATCACATGCCACAATCTAAACATTTCTTGAAATTATGGATTTCCTTTGTTTGGGTTCTAGTGCTGCTGATGAGGAATTAATTTCCGAATAGCCATACAGCTCATTTAAATTATTGCAGTTGGATTTAACATATGTGTTATGGTCTCACGTTCATGAACTCCATATCCTTTCGTGAATTATTTAATACAGGAGTTTGTCTTTTATTGCAGTGTGGAGACATAGGCGTGCAAAGTATGACGGCGACTATATACAGGATATTTTGAAAACCCTTTGATGTAGGAACATCATATTTGGTCCAGTGGTAGTACTAATCAAGTGCTACCTGACGGACATAAAATCATGTGACCTTGATCTCTATTGCACGGTTCAGTGACCACGTTACGTTTCTCTGATTAGATCCATATCTCAATAACTGTAAGTGGTATGTCAATGATATTTGGTATATAGGTTGGTCTTCAGTAGTACATGTCAGTCTGGCATACGACTTTTGCCCTTGATCTCAATTTCACGGTCTTGTTACCACGTTAAGTTTCTCTGATTAGATCCATATCTCAATAACTGTAAGTGGTAGGTCAATGATATTTGGTATATAGGTTGGCATTTAGTAGTACATATCAGTCTGGCATACGACTTTTGCCCTTAACTTCAATTTCACGGTCCAGTGACCACGTTAAGTTTCTGATTAGATACATATCTCAATAACTGTAAGTGGTAGGTCAATGATATCTGGTATATAGGTTGGTCTTGAGTAGTACATGTCAGTCTGGCATATGACTTTTGTCCTTGACCTCAATTTCACGATCTAGTGACCATGTTAAGTTTCTCTGATTAAGTCCATTTCTCATTAACTACAACTGGTAGGAAAATAATATTTGGTATGTAGGTTGGTCTTGAGTAGTACATGTCTGTGTGACATATGACTTTTGTCTTTGACCTCAATTTCACGGTCCAATGAACATGTTAAGTTTTTGTGCTTACTTTAGTTTCTCAGTAAATATAAGTGTTAGGTCAATGATATATGGTATGTAGGTTGGTCTTACGTAGTACATGACAATCTGCAATATGGCTTTTGTCCTTGACCTCAATTTCACAGTCTAGTGAACATGTTAAGATTTTGTGATTAGGTCATTTTCTCAGTAACTATAAGTGATAGTTCAATGATATTTGGTAAATAGGTTGGTCTTGGGTAGTACACGACAGTCTCCTATATGACTTTTGTCTGTGACCTCATTTTCATGGTTCAGTGAGAATGTTGAATTTTCAAGTATCTGTTAATGTATGGTCAATAATATTTGGTATGTGGTTTTGTCTTAGATGGAACATGACATCCTGCTATTTGGCTTTAGCCCTTGACCTCATTTTCACGGTCTAGTGAACATGTTTGGTTCTCCAGATTCTATATCAGTGGTAGGTCGCTGATATTTGGCATTTTGGTTTTTGGTTATATCTAACAGTTTGCTATATTGCTTTTCTCAGCCAACATGTTAAGTTTTCTGAATTAATCAGTTAGAGTTTTCACATCTGTTTTGCGACCAAGTAGGGACGGGAGAGACATCAATTTGGGTCCACACTTGTGTCCTAATTATTAGATATTACTGACTATTCGGATTTCGTTTGGCTTTATGCATTTAAACATTTTTTAAAATTATGGATTTCCTTTGTTTTGGTTCTAGTGCTGCTAATGAGGAATTAATTTCCGAAGTGGCCATACAGCTTATTTAAATTATTGCAGTTGGATTTAACATATGCTGTATGGTCTCATGTCCATTCATTTTCTCCATATCCTTTCGTGAATTATTTAATACAGGAGTTTTACTTTTATTGCAGTGTGGAGTTGGTAAAACAATTCCCAGTGGTAGAGATGTATGCTCTTTATTTTTCTTAGATATGGTGTACTTGTACATATAATATCTCATGTGTACACTTTGTTCAATTACTATTATCAAGATATATAGTGATAAAGTATACTCAACAAGTGGAGTGAATCAGATGTGGTTCTCAAAAACTCAAAAGACTTATTAGAATATCTATCTTCAACGGAACTCAACCACTGCTAGAGTGTCAAAGCATTTCACATGATTTAATACATCAGTCTTTCTGTTCTTAAAAGGGTGAAAGAATATATTTATATTTAGTGATGGGTAAAGATGGGGCATATTCTGTTAAACATCACACTGATTCACACAAAAAGTATACAGAGGAGGATGTCATTGCAATGCTGGAATTCTTGATTGATAACATATTTGTAGAATTTGGAGGACAAGTTTTCCAGCAGACAATAGGGATACCTATGGGGACTAATTATGCGCCACTTTTAGCAGATTTGTTTATTTATTCGTATGAAGCCAGGTTCATACAAGGTCTAGTTCAGAAAAAAAGACAATAAGCCAGCCAAATCCTTTAATTTCAGTTTCCGTTATATAGATGATGTTCTTTCATTGAAGAATCCTCAATTTAAGGACACCACTGATACACCGTCATCAGCATCATACCTGGACCTATACCTCTACATTGACAACTCTGGACGTCTGAAAACAAAACTTTACGACAAACGTGATGATTTCGACTTTCCAATTGTGAACTTCCCGTTTTTAAGCAGTAATATTCCCACTTCTCCGGCATATGGCGTGTACATTTCACAACTCATTCGCTATTGCCATGCCTGTAGTTTGCACAGCGATTTTATCAACAGAGCGAACTTACTGTCTCAAAAACTTATACCTCAAGGGTATGTTCAGTCACTGCTGCAATTGTCACTACAGAAGTTTTACGGTCGTCACCACGATTTCACAGACCATTACAATATTTCTGTTTCACAAATGAGAACAGATATCTTTGGGTAGAACCAGAGTTTGGTACCGGACTGACCAACACCGACTGTGACAAAACCGGATTTTTCACTGGCAGTTTAACGGGTGCTACGCGCGGAGCAGATCATGCTTATCCTTCCGGAGCACCTGATGATAGCTCAGTTTTTATAGGGGTTCACACTGCTAGTGCTTTAGTTTTTTTCGTTCTTGTTCTTTTTGTTTATTTGTTTTGTCTTTGTCATACTGTCTCAATTCGTGTTGCTGTTAATGGCCGTGATTTTGGATTTATGATTTAGAATTTCCCCTTTCTCGTTCTTTCTTCGGTATTCGTTTGCCGATGTCTCTAAATTTATGTAAATTCTAAAACCTATGGATTAACTCCCTCCATCGTAGTTTTGTGGTTACCTATATTTGATATCACTGATTATTCGTATTAAGTTTGGTTTTATGCACTTACACATTTTTTTTAAATTATGGATTTCCTTTGTTTGGGTTCTAGTGCTGCTGATGTGAAATTAATTTCCGAAATGGCCATACAGCTCATTTAAATCATTGCAGTTGGATTTAACATATGTGTTATGGTCTCATGTTCATTTACTCCATAAATCCTTTCGTGAAATATTTCATGTTTTTTTTTTATTTTCATTAACAGTAGTCTTCAAGTTTGAAGTGTTAGTTGTCACTTTTTTCATCAGTTGAAAGTCGGCTTCAGATAACAACATATAAGTACACTGACTTTTACAGCCAAATGCTATTTTTCTGCAACCATTTTTTGTTGGTTCTTTCGGAAAAACTTCCTGAAGCCATACATTTATTTTGATATTGAAGAGATTAGTGGCAGCGTCAATCTCAGAAGATGTGGCTCATTCATTACCATTTTGCATATTTTGTTTATACATTCGTACTGTCATATTACTGTTGTGAGTATCTTTGATTTTTTGCTCCCGTGTAGGCCAATTTTGAATGATAAATGTACAAAAATTGATGACATTGTAAAATTTTCATTAATAAGATATCTCAATGCATGGAAAAGCAATTACCATCACTTGGAACAGAAAATACACTGTACATTTTTCTGTTTATTGACAATTTTGAGGAAGGCAGAGGAACTGGGTCTGAAAGTTGAATTGCATGATGTTTACTTTTTTGGTTGTTGCAGACATACATATGTTCAAATCAAAATTATAAGGTGGAACATTTTTAGATACTTTCTCATGTACTGACGATAGAGAATTTGATATTATGTAGTCCCTATTTAACTCAGAGTTGCAAGTAATTTGTGTTTGATTGCTTCCATGTTTTTGAAGAGCTGTTTTGTGTATTAGAAGAAGAAATTGAAACTACACAGGGTGGTGTCATTAATTGAAGTTGATATATAGTTTGAAAAGTACATCAGCATAAGATGGTGTAGATTTATTACAGCCTGAAGCATCAGATCCTTACGTTTAATTTGATAATTGAGCTTTGGATAAGGAGTAGGTGAACCACAGGAGTAACTGTGATCACTGCCACTAATATTTATTTCTGGTTCATAAATTTCCATCTCATCAACTTAACAACATTAGCGTAAGTATGAGGTACTCTTTTGGTACTTGGGCTATTTGACGAAACTTTTGTGTAATAAATTTGGTCACCCATTACATAAAAGACTGATTTTATAAGCCACCTGAAGGAATGAAAATCGCTTGCAGTGGTTGCACTGCTATCAGACGATATCAAAACAAAGCAGACGACGTTACGTGTCAAAGGTCAGACATTCGGTAAAAATCGGCATCCCGTCGCAATTCTTCTTTTACCTCGGATGATAGCAAAATAATCCGATGATTTTTTTCATCAACTTCGGTCTACTCCGGGACTCCATGGTAACTGCCAATGACGGACCAGCACAATTGCCTATACATTAATTTTCAAAACCAACATGCTCTAAATGTTTACATGAATATCAGTTACTGCTGTACTGAGTAATTTTTCAATCGAATATCTGCTTAGATATGAACATTTCGTATCATAGTCACGCCAGTTACGAGAGTTTGGTCACATTTTTTGATGAATAGTGTTTGATGACATTTGACGAAAGATCTGAACAGGGTCAACTGAAATCTATTTTTAGCTTTTCAAAAAACACCAATTCAATGTACCATCAATTTTTAGTTATGGCATATTCAACAACTCATTTTTTACCACATCTCTACCATAAAGAGCAAGCTACGTTCTCTTAAGATATCAGTCCCCCGTGATAAAAATTGAAGTTTGAGTCCAAATTGTCATTAAAGATTCTGTTTTAACATATTAATGGGATGAACATTTCTTGTCATCGTCTTCAACTACAATTGCTGTTGAGTTGCTACCGGACACAAGCACAGTGGACGGGGAGGTTTGGCTCACCATTAAACCGGTTTAGCTCACCATTTCTTTTGAAATGTCTGTACCAGTTAGGTCCATTGCAGTTTACAATTTTCCGGTGGTTTTATAACTTCCTTTAGATTTGGACACCTGACAATTCTGCTCTCTGATTTCATTATTATCCTTATTTCTTATTCGGTCTTCCAGTCGGTATCAAAGTGCATGGTAGCTTTGTGTAGAGACTCATTGATCCACCATGGAAAACATACAATCAGAGAAAAATACTATAGGGTTATAGAATGGGATTTTTCATATTGGTCCTGTATTATGTCCAAGGACGGTTGTATTGGGCCGAGGCAACGCCGAGGCCTAATACGGCTGTCCGAGGCCCAATACGACTGTCCGAGGACATAATACAGGACCAATGTGAAAAATAGCATTCTATGACGCCTTTATTAAATAGTTATGTGAAACTTAGCTGCGGGACCGTAGCTCTATAGGTCCTTTTATTTTTTTCTGATTTGGCGGACCATAGATCTATGGTCCGCCATATCAAAAAAAATCACAAGGACCATGAGCTACGGTTCCGCAGCTATATGAAACTATGCTATCGATTCAGTGGCAACAAAATGAGCGAAGCAGTAATTTTTATGTTTGCTTTTCCTTTATCCTCAGGTTTATTTTCATGTATTTCTGCTAAGGGGAACAGTCTAAAACATTTGTAAATTTGACTTGTTACTGCGTTTTTCATATATGACGGCATGGATAAACATTGAGATGTCCGTCAGCCACGCGAATGACTCAAGCTCAATTCAGCGATTGGTGGTTACCTGAAAAAGTTTTACTTTTCTGATCTTCGTAGCATTTTGTGTTGAAATCTGATTGTTGACATGTTTGAATACTATGATGTTTCATATTAAACAACACTGAACAATCAAAGTATTTTTCAGAATGTCAACAAACCAGCGTTGTCATTGATGTCCTTGAACCTCTGCAAAATTGAATGTAGAAATACGGGATCGGATCCCGGAAATGAAACTGAATTTCCGTTTTAAAATAAATCGTAATAAAAAATATACGATTGGTCAGTTACATTGTAGCAGTCTAGCGGATTATTCACATGGAATTATGTTCTGTTCATGATACCGTCGCCATTTTGTTGAAAATTTAATAAACCGGAAGTCCGTATTGGGCCTGGCCGTATAGACCACTTGCCAATAGGTGATTTGCCAATTACCGACTTTGGTTCCGTTCTTTAAAATTATTACTCAATCAACGTCACGTGACACCGGACAGGTTGTCACATTTNAGCCAGTAAATCCGTATTGGGCCAGTTTGGTCGTATTTGTCCAGTAAATCTATCTATATTTGCTCTAATCATTTTGTATTGCATGGACAATTTTTATCATATTTTACATAACTATTTAATAATTAAACTTGAAGATACTTTCTAAAAAAGGGAAGTTCATTGTCAGCACATGTATTCCTATTGATTCATTGGATTCTGATGATGTTTTACACAGTTGAGGTATACTCCCTGAAATTAGGCATGAAGTGATTTGGTTGCTGCTCAAAATTTGGAAGGGGAGATAATTATTAATTTCATATATTTTTGTCCCCCGCTGCAATGCGACGGAGGGACATTGTAATGGTCTGTGTCGGTGCGTCTGTGCATCCGTGTGTCATGTTTTTTGTGGACGCAACTCCTCAGAAACTGCTGGTTAGAATTCATTCAAATTTTACAGGATAGTACTAGATCATATTGCATCACCATTTTGATTCGTCAAATAATGTGGGAGTTATGGGACTTTGATTATTTCCACATTGTTATACAATGGCAAATCTTGTGGACCCAACTCCTCAGAAACCGCTAGCCAGAATTCATTCAAATTTTACAGGATTGTTAGTCACTATTAGTGCTAGATCATATCGCATCACCATTTTGAGTCTTCAAATTTTGTGGGAGTTATGGGACTTTGATTATTTCCATATTGTTATAAAATGGCAAATCTTGTGGACCCAACTCCTCAGAAACTGCTGGCCCGAATTCATTCAAATTTTACAGGATTGTTAGTCACCATTAGTACTAGATCATATCGCATCGCCATTTTGATTCATCAAATTTTGTTGGAGTTATGGTTGCGGACGCAACTCCTCAGAAACTGCTGGCCCGAATTCATTCAAATTTTACAGGATTGTTAGTCACCATTAGTGCTAGGTCATATCGCATCGCCATTTTGATTTGTCAAATTCTGTTGGAGTTATGGGACTTTGATTATTTCCACATTGTTATACAATGGCAAATCTTGGGGACGCAACTCCTCAGAAACTGCTGGCCTGAATTCATTCAAATTTTACAGGATTGTTAGTCACTATTAGTACTAGATCATATCGCATCCCCATTTTGAGTCTTCAAATTTTGTGGGAGTTATGGGACTTTGATTATTTCCACATTGTTATACAATGGCAAATCTTGTGGACTCAACTCCTCAGAAACTGCTGGCCCGAATTCATTCAAATTTTACAGGATTGTTAGTCACCATTAGTGCTAGGTAATATCGCATCGCCATTTTGATTCGTCAAATTATGTAGGAGTTATGGGACTTTGATTATTTCCACATTGTTATACAATGGCAAATCTTGTGGACGCAACTCCTCAGAAACTGCTGGCCCGAATTCATTCAAATTTTACACGATTGTTATTCTCCATTAGTGCTAGGTCATATCGCATCGCCATTTTGATTCGTCAAATTATGTGGGAGTTATGGGACTTTGATTATTTCCACATTGTTATACAATGGCAAATCTTGTGGACGCAACTCCTCAAAAACCGCGGGTTAGAATTCATTCAAATTTTACAGGATTGTTAGTCACCATTAGTACTAGATCATATCGCATCGCCATTTTGATTCATCAAATTTTGTTGGAGTTATGGGACTTTGATTATTTCCACATTGTTATACAATGGCAAATCTTGTGGAGGCAACTCCTCAGAAACTGCTAGTCCAGTTTCATTCTAATTTTACAGGATTGTTAGTCACCATGTGTACAACATCATATTGCATGGCCATTTTGATTCGTCAAATTTTACAGGAGTTATAGGACTTTATTGACTTAATGCATGCTACAGCTTAGGAACTTTTTGTGGCACAACTCCTCGGAAACCATTGAGCGGATTATGCTGAAATTTTGTTTGAACATTGCCACCATATGTACTTGATTATATTATGCTGCCATTTTGATTGGACTCCTCAATTTTGATTGGACTTTTCAAAATGGCGGACAAGAATTTTTTTTGACCCCAGATTTGTAATCATGGTCATTAAAGCTACCTAGATACCAAATTTCATCAAATTCGGATAACTTTGAGAAATCAACAAAATTAGGGGTCAAAAACGCGTAACCGGGGTCGCGACCCCATAAACTTTTTTGCATGACAAATCATCCTGAGGACAAATTTTTCGGGAGTTATGGGACTTTATCGACTTAATGCATACTACAACATAGGAAGACTTTGTGGACACATCCCTCAAAATTCAATTAAGGGATTTTGCTGAAATTTTGCTTGGCTGTTTGCCACCTAATGCAGTTGATCATATCCTGCCGCCATTTTGATTCACAAAATTTTACATGAGTTATGGGACTTTATTGACTTTACTGCAGTGGCGGGGGACATAGCTACGCGTAGCAATCTTGTGATAATATTACATCAGTACAGATTCACCAACAATTAGGATTCATGAACTAAATTTTATGCTTGAGTGACTTTTGTTAAATTTTGTCTTAAAGTCCATTTCTCAACAACCACACATTATACCAATATGATGTTTCATCAAATTAATTTCCTTGATGAGTACTACCCAAAACATTGAAAGTTAGTTGGCTTTGACTATATTTTACGCTTAAGTGAATTTTGTTAATTTTGTGTTAAGATCCCTTTCTCAACAACTACGCATTGTATCAATGTGATGTTTCATCAAATTAATTGCCTTGATGAATACTACCCAAAACAGGGACAGTTACTGGGTTTTGACCTATATTTTACGCTTGAGTGACTTTTGTTAAATTTTGCATTTAAGTCTGTTTCTCATCAACTTAACATGCTTTCCCAATGTTGTTGCATCAAAATAAATTAACTTGATGAGTATTATCTAAATCAAGGCCAATTAAGTGTCTTTGACCTACGTTTTATGCTTGAGTGACTTTTGGTAAATGTTGTGTTTTGCATATTTTTCTCAACTACTACACAACATTTCATTATGATGTTTCATTAAATTACTCATCATTGTGAGAACTACTCAATTTTTGGACAATTTGTTGACTTTGACATCCATTTTATGCTTGAATGACTTTGTTAAGTTTTTGCATTATGTCCATTACAAACAGATAGATGTTGGTGAATACTATATAATTAATGGATAATTTTATAACCTGACCAATACTTAATGTTTAAAAGACTTTTTGGTATTTTTGTTACTTTCAATTATTCAACAGTATTTTATGGGATCTGTAATGGTACTTCCTGATTATTCAGTGACTGGGAACTAATTTTTATGCCTGATTGACTTAGATTTTCTATTATGCTAAATTTGTCGCGGGGCATCTGTGTCTTATAGACACAGTCTCTAGTTTCATAGGATCTTCTAGTTAATAATGGTTTGGCATAGTAAAAGGGCTAATAAGATTTGTTATAGACCTTGGGTCTACAGGGGATTGGGCTATCCCAATGTGACTATGCCACAGTCAAATCAAGTTTTTTAAGTTCTGTACAACTAAGTTTCTAGATCACCCCTCAGCAAATTGCTGGTATATATTTTACTGTTGATGTTGAGGTAAACATTTGATTATAAATGAAAACTCTGCAAATAACTGACTACTTTAAATGGTTAATTTCAAATCCCAAGATAATAAAAAAAAATGAAAATACAAGATGATTAAATATGAAAAACCAATATCCATTTATGTAGATTGCATTTAAATCCCTCATATATACAGTCTTGGTATGACCCACAATAGTATTGATATACTTGTGTTAACCAAAAACTAGATTAATCCATTATATATAGGGAGATTTAAAGTTCTTGTCTTAACCAACTTTGGATAATGTGCACTATTTCATAAAGGGGTAGGTTTCCTACATCTCTATGAATGAATGATATTTTTCAATCCAAAATATCTTTACAAAATTGTTTTAATCTTAAAACTAAATGTTATATTATATTAATAATTTTTTTTGAAAACCCAGAAATTTTTGTTCAAAATGAAGTAAAATGTGTATCTTAAGATTTACATACATTTTAAAAATGGTTTAGCCCTTTGCGTTAACCAATTTTTGACGTAAGCAACATTTTCTAATAATATCATCTTGTAATTTGGTATAAACAGTTTATTTGCCTGTGACGTCATCATTCAAGGGAATAAATTTATGAATAGAAGATCTCAAAGAATGATTATGGATGAACAATAATATTTTACAAGTTTAATGATTATCAAGGGATGAAAATGGATTTAAATTTCATTTTTGTTACGGAATTAAGGTAAAAAAAATTTTTTTTTATATCATGGAATGGAATATTTCTGGAATTGTAGTCGAGAGGAGTTGCATCAGCATCAGTAAGCACTTCAGATGCATCATTTACATTCATCTAGTTCCAGTTTAAAAACTCTGTGGTAATTTAACATGTTTGCAGATTTCAAACTTGGTATGCAGTTTCTATATGGTAAGGAACCGCCTATTGTCATTTTTGTTGGACATGTACTTCACGGTGACAAGATGTGGACCTAGTTAAAAATTGTAGTGGAACACAAATTTTCTTTTACTTTTTTCTCAGTGTCTGAAGGATGGATGTAACCTTTATATAATTAGTGGTAATGAACCTTTTGTCATTGCTGTCTGACACATTTACTACCCGTTGATGATATTTAGACTTAGTTACAGAATGTAGTGAAACATTAATTTAAGTAACAAAATGTTATGAAATAAACTTCTTGTTGCTTTTTTCTCAGCTTACAAAGGAGGGATTTATTTCAAAATTAATTTGCAGTGTCTATATAGTCTATATACGATTATTTAAAAGAAACCTCCTATTGTTAGTCCTGCCAGACATTATGAAATGTGGACTTGGTTACAAAATGTTGCTTCTACTGGAGATATGAATGTATATTTGTGATAATACATTCTGTAGTTGTAATGAAACTATTTTTATTCCTGTTGGATATGTATTTCCTGCCTGACAAAATGTGGAAATGGTTTCAAAATATAGTGAAACATTAATATTTTTAGCATTTTTCTCAATTTCTACTGGAGGGATTGATTTGAAAGTTGATATGCAGCCTCTTTCAGATTTGTTGTAAGGAACTTCTTATTGTCGGTTCTGTCATTCATGTACTTCCTGTTGTTGAGGGGTATACATAGCAAATTTTTGTTATTATCTTTTCCCCTTAAGTTTGATGTTTTTTTGCCCCCAACCATTAATCTCTTAAATCTCTTATAATGTCTAAGTGGCAAAAGGTAAGGGGACCAAATTCTTGATTATTACCACCCCACCCCACCCCACCCCCCTTTGATAAGTGGGGTAAATAGTGATGGGATTCCATCCGTCCGTCCGTTACACCTGAGGGTACTCATCTCTTATCGGCTACTCCTCCTGAACCACTTTATAGATTTTCATGAAACTTTAATACAGTGTTTAAGACATAATGTAGATGTGCACCTTCTATTTCAGAATTTGATTTGATTGATTTTTTGGGATTTCCCATAGCAAAACATGGACTTAGCCATTACATTACAAGTAGGAACCCAACTCTTATCCGCTACTCCTCCTGAATAGATTTTCATGAAACTTTGACACAGTGTTTATTACACAATGAAGACCTGCACCTCCTATTTCAGAATTTAATATCATTAATTTTTAGCCGAGTTGCAATGAAGTTGAACTTGTTAGCCGAGTTGCAACGAAGTTGAACTTGGGTATTGGTTTGGTGTTGTTGGCGGGCAGGCGGGCGGGCGTCAAACATTGGTTTCCGGATGATAACTCAAAAAGTTTACATCCAATTGAGATGAAACTTGGATATTGATGGGTACCTGGAGGGGAGGAACCCAATTGATTTTTGAGAAAGTAGGTCAAAGGTCAAGGTCACGGTGACCGAAAATAGACTGAAAATTTGAGAAAAATTTGGTTTCCGGATGATAACTCAAAAAGTTTACACCCTATTGAAATGAAACTTGGATATATTGTTGGATACCAGGAGGGGAGGAACCCTATTGATTTTGGAGAAAGTAGGTCAAAGGTCAAGGTCCGCTGATCGAAATTAGACTAAAAATTTCAGGAAAATTTGGTTTCAAGATGATAACTCAAAAAGTTTACATCTAATTGAAATGAAACTTGGATAAGTTGTTGGATACCAGGAGGGGAGGGACCTTATTGATTTTGGAGAAAGTAGGTCAAAGGTCAAGGTCAGTGAAGGTCACAGTGACTGAAAACAGATTTATATATTGAAATGTCAAGACATGAAACTAGAAAATAGACCTTCTTGAATTCTTAGAATTTTGGATATTAGGTAGGAAAGAAAATAAATAGACAATTTTAGAAATATTCGGGTCTTCACATTAACTTGGTCACATAATATTTGAAGTTGCAACTCGGCTTTTGCACCCTGGTGCCATTTAGATTTTTAATTTCTGGAATCAAATGGGGGTGCAGGGGGTATGTATTAGTGAGCATTGCTCACAGTTTCTCTATTTTTCAACCTAAGTTTGGAATTGATAAGGGGTTGAATAATCTATGACGTAACCATCTACTAGGGACAGAAGCATTCGTTATGGAAAATCCTATAAAAAATGGATTATTATTTTACAGTTAAATATTTAATCATGTGATAAAAGTAGTAAAATCTTGATGTTATTTATATACATGTATATTCAACAGGACCAAAATGATGACGTGTGTGTAATAAAGCAAACAAATACAGAATTTAGATATGGATGTGAATATCTAAGTCCACATCGACTTGTACTCACACCTCTGACGGATCGTTGTTACATCACCTTGACGACAGCTTTACATCTTCACAGAGGAGGAAGTCCTAAAGGACCTGCTGGTACTGGTAAAACAGAGACAGTTAAGGATCTTGGAAAAGCCTTAGGAATGTATGTCATAGTTGTCAACTGTTCCGAAGGCCTTGACTTCAGGTCCATGGGAAGAATGTTCTCAGGTCTTGCTCAGGTAAGAAACCATATTTTTTTTATCTAAATAGAAATTTGTTTTCTAAATAGAAATTTGTTTGTATTTTTGTTCACATTTGTATTTCATTGTTACAGGCTTCATGACATAGGATAATT
>MJUU01023461.1:24995-38977 GCA_002080025.1 Modiolus philippinarum
AAAAAAAAAAAAAAAATAAGATATTCAAATAAAATAAAATAATAATAATAATAAAAAAAAAACATTTACTGTTTATCTTGCTACAAACTTTTGTCTTCGGTGTATAGGTTTTTGTAAACAGTGATTGGTTCATACAATTATTACAAACTAAAGTGTTTCTGCGCTAAAAATTATTGTACTCCTTTGTTGATGAGTATAACAACACAACCAAATGGGTTATTTGAGGCTTGCACTGGGTTATTTTTTGGCAATGTGTTTGCCGATTTTTATTTAACACGCAGTCATGCTTGGATTTCATTATTTATCGTTGTTCGTGACATTGAAACAAAATCAATGTGCACAGGCAATTTTTAAATTCTCGTTCGTTGTAAAAAGACATTATATTTCTTGTATGTATTTGAATAGCACCTTGAAGTATTGAATCAATCTTGACATAAAATCAATAAATGGCTATTCGCTGACAAATACGAAGATAAATTTAAAATGTGACACATTATATTGTGATATAATCTTTAATAGAACAAAACACTTGTGGAAATTGTACACAGAAGACAAAAAAATTATCATCAGCTAAAGAGCTAACATTGTGAGTTAGGCTACAAGTAGAAATCTTTTATACAGTGCGGCTTTGCCTTACCGTATAATAGAATTCTATTTACAGCCTAACTCACGATGTTAGCTCCTTAGCCGATGATAATGTATATATTCTAATTTCTTATGTGTCTATTTTATAAATAAAAAGTG
The DNA here is from genome assembly GCA_002080025.1 of Modiolus philippinarum. Taxonomy (NCBI): domain Eukaryota; kingdom Metazoa; phylum Mollusca; class Bivalvia; order Mytilida; family Modiolidae; genus Modiolus; species Modiolus philippinarum. The sequence continues at coordinate 25,740 of MJUU01023461.1, forward strand.
TAAATGGTAGGATAAATGTGTTTTAAAGAAGAGAAAAAGAAAAATATATGCTCAGATGAAAGGGAAAAAAGTGCATATAATATGCAAAAAAGAGTTCAAATGAAATGCATATATATGGAATCACCTCTCACATTAACTAGGCCTTGTTTTCTAGTTGAATTACCTGAATGTTTCAACTTTATTTTTTTCATTACAGACAGGAGCATGGGGATGTTTTGATGAGTTTAATCGTATCAATGTTGAAGTATTGTCTGTTGTTGCCCAGCAGATTCTCTCCATTCTCAGTGCACTGTATGCTCGTGTTACAAGGTTTACATTTGAAAGAAGGGAGATAACATTGATAGCGACATGTGGAATTTTTATTACTATGAATCCAGGTAAGTTACCCTTTTCATGTTTTCAGTAATCATATCCAAAGGAGGGGTGTACTGTTTTACCTCTTTCTGTCTGTCTGTCACTCCATCCATCAGTCTGTCATTCCATTTACCAATCTGTCACCCACACATTATTTTTCTCGCATTTTTCTCTGCACCTGCATATCGTAGCCACTTAATTTTTGGTATGGTGCTTGCATATTAGGTTCTATACTTTTGCTCTCCTTTTTTGCCATATTGAATGGCCATTTCCTGCTTACTGACTTAGGGTTTTCAGATATGAGATTAATTTGTATGATGCTTAGAAACTAGAGCAATATGATCCTCAGCGAGCATTGACCCCTTCTTCATTCCAAATTGTAAATATATGTACTTGAAAGTAGGACCTGCCATGTATTTAGGATTTACACTCATTTGCACTCCAAAATATTCAAGTGTTACATGTTTAAGGCATTACTCATATGGAGGATTTGGTTTGAAATAAAGATGAATTTGATTCTGAAACTGGAAAAATAAGATTGGCATTGAAATTTGAGGAAAACTATGTATTGCTGGTAATACAATAATGCATAAATACCTGAATGTGGTAGATTTTTAAATTAAAATAAGATGTAAAATAAAACCACATTTTCATTGCAGGCTATGCAGGAAGAACAGATCTGCCAGATAATTTGAAAGCCATGTTCCGTCCAATTGCCATGGTAACACCTGACTCTGTAATGATAGCTGAGATCATATTATTTTGTGAAGGATTTAACAACTGTAAAGGACTTGCTAGGAAGACATACACATTATACTCCTTAGCTGAGCAACAGCTGTCTAAACAAGACCATTATGACTTTGGTCTTAGAGCTTTAGTGTCCGTCCTGAGATATGCTGGGCCTAAACGACGATCCAATCCTTCCATGTCTGATGAAGAGGTTAGTATAACGTACGAGAAAAAATGGTTAAACCTAAAAGAAAGAAGTAAAGCCACATGAAGAATGTCACAAGTCTGCAAATACCAATGTGGTAAACTGATCGTTAAACCACCAATCATCATCATAACATACTTATAGCACAGGAGTTTGTTTTTTAGAATCTGAACTAAGTAATGCTTTTCTGTTTAAATACATACAATTAAATTTTTAAATTAGTTCAATGTTTGATTGTTTGATTGAAATAAAAATAATGAAGTAATTTATAGAATTTTAGAAAAGAAGCTAAAATGAATTTGGTGGAGATATACAATGATTCTAAGTCTTGCAGAGAACTGATATTCTCTTGAATTTTAATGAATTATTTAAATAAATTTGAAATGATTGATACAATGTTTAAAAAAAAGCCTGAAAAAAATGGATAAAACCATAGATGTAACACAGAAAAAGCATATTGCCTTTAACATATACTGGCAATAAAAACCTTATGATTAAAGTCAAGAGGTTATAGCTACTCGTTAACATTTTTGTTGTAGGTTTTGTTACTATCCATGAAGGATATGAATGTTGCTAAGTTATCATTAAAGTCAAGAGGTTGTAGCTACTTGTTAACGTTTTTGTTGTAGGTTTTGTTACTATCCATGAAGGATATGAATGTTGCTAAGCTATCATCAGGAGATGTTCCTTTGTTCAATGGAATTTTGTCAGATCTATTTCCAGGTATAGAGGTACCAGTTGTAGAGCAAACAAAGGTTAGTTTGGATTTAATTACAATTCAGATTTTATTAAAAGTCATACTTTTAATACCATCAAGATTCTAATATTCAGGGGCATAGAGATTTCTCTCTGTTTGTTTGTTTGTTTCTTTATCTGTTTGTTAACAAAAAAAACTTGAACATCACATATATCTTTTTTTTTTCAATATGAGGTAGACATTAGATATTAGTACTTTTTATTTAATCTAAAATATAACCTAAGTGGTTATTTTGAGGATCACAAATGACAAGATGCGATAAGGGGCTGATTTGGCCCTAAATTTCAGTGATTTTTTAAGTTGCACCTGCATACTGTGAAAGTACTATTGTTCGTGGGGTTCCAATTTTTCGTGGATTTCTTGAGTGGCTTAAACCACGAAATTAGGTTCCCAACGAAATGCATTTGGTCAAAAGGGATTTAAAGCATTGAATTCGAAACCACGAAATTAAGTACCCACTAAATAGTGATTATTATGAAAACCACGAAATTTGATGTCCACGAATAAAAGTACTTCCACATTATTTTCTTTTATGTTCGTTTGAAGGTTAAGATCCCACTACAGAAAAAAATACAAAATTTAGAACAGATGACGTCACAGTAGGTAGAGTTCTTACATCATGTTAACAGGGATGATTCTACTATACTATTTAGGGCCGCTTAGCGGCCCCAATTTTCGCCAGCGGCCCCAAACAAAATCTTGCCAAAATAAAAAATCCCAAATGGAAAATTTCCAAGATCCATTGTTAGTCCCAGTTCAAACCAAGCGGACCGTTCTTAACACTGTGGATCTTATTCAATATGTTGATTTCAAGTAAGGAAAATCCTTAAAGTTATAAAAAGAAAGGGTCTTTCCTCCAAAAAATTATATTTTTGCATGTCACAAACGCAAATATTTCACTAACCGCCATTACTGTCAACAAACTACGTGATCGGTAAGGTGTTGATTTTGTAGACAATGAGCTTTTTATATTGCCTCTGACAATTTAAACATTTTAAACATGTAAAGATATATGTTAAAATGGCCTAATATTTTATCCCACAACAGTATATAGGGAATATAAGACTTAGAAGTATCAAATAAAATGTAAAATTAACACGGATACGACGGTTTGCACCGAACCCGTTCAAATTTTTTTCACCACACCTGAATTTCCGGATGTATGAAACAATGTTATTTTTGTTCAAATTCGTCGTGTTTCAGACTTTTTATTTTACATAAATCAGAGAAGGCTTCAGATAAAGACTCGTGCAGTTGATAAACAATGTAGTACCGATTTAAAGATAATAAATAACTACAATCATACCGATCTCTACATAGATTTTGTCACGGTAAGTCCCATAAGGTGTAATAAATTCTGGAACTTCAAGGGGAAAAAAATCTATGCTAATCGATACTAGTGAGTGGAACGCATGTGGTGTGTTGTGAAGTAATAAGAAGTTTAATTACATCATCAGTAGTTTTGAGGGCGTCAGCATTACTGTCCTGCACTGATTTGGCTCATAAAAGCAGACAATTTCAATCAATAAGTTTGCAAAATAACCAACCTTGGGCAGGCAACTGGGAACTTTTATCCACGTCATACAAAAAGAGCATGCTCTACTTTCATGTGATAAACTGAGGCACGTGACGTGCCTCAGTTTATCACATGCAAGTAGAACATGCTCTTTTTGTAGTCAAAGACACGCAGAGGGACACAAATACATGTACCATCTCTAGCAGCACATATAATAAAGTAACAGAAGACCTAAAGCAGCATATCTTTATATGCCCAATCGTCACTTAAAAAATTCCCAATCTGATTCAAAATTCCCAATTGGGTGCAAAGGGGACCCATTTTAAATCCTGTGGAATCAACCCTGTGTTAAAGATACTTTTGAACGTATTCATAGAATTACAAGAAATTTGGAATTTCGAAGGGTTTTCATAATCAGAAACATAGAGCGCATTCAAGAACCAATTAGATAATTCACCAGATTGTTAGTAAAGATGCATTGTACCTCCCATATAAATATTTTTGTGTTTATTGCGTGCGCTCTATGTTTCCTGTTAAGAAAAAGTAGTCAAAATTGGTCAAGTTTGTCATTTTTCGATAAAATGATCAATTTGTCTGATTTTCTATACTGAAAAACTCTGTAATCGTACATCAATACTTGAATAATCTTTTTGTTAACTATTAACCCATATCCACAGAACATTTCAACAAAAAATATTGTGAATTTAAGCAATCTTTTTTTTAGGCCAAATAAGGCCCTTATCACACCTACTCCTTTCATGGTTTCTTCTAAAATTGTTGAATTGTATTTTTCCTGAATAAAAAATTTGTGATTCTCTATTATTTTCTGTATTAAGTCTCATATAAGTTATATTTATGTGGTATGCAGTTTTTGTGAAGCCAAAATACCTGTGAAAAGGCAAAAATTTAGTACCCCTCAAAATAACCACTTATAATTATGCTGTATGCCAGTATGCAAAATATACACATCATTTAAATTTAATGTAGTAATATGAATAAATAAGCAAAATATATATGTCACAAGGTTCATCCTTTCAATCAGTATTGTGTCTCCATCAGATGAAGAGTGCTATTGTGGCAGAGCTAAAAGGGAAAGGTTTACAAGCCAACCAACATTCCATCAAGAAAACCATGCAACTTTACGAAACCAAATCATCCCGCCATTCTGTTATGATAGTAGGACCTACACAGTCTGGGAAAACAGTGGCTTGGAAGACATTACAAGGAGCAATGATTTCATTGTTTAAAATGGGAGACGAAAACTTTCAGAATGTTAAGGTAAAGACAACTTCCTAAAATTTGACACATCAGGTATACATTGTAATATGGTTCTGTAATCTCAAAATGAAAAGGCAGAGCTAAATTTTAAGCAAGCTGGACATGCATGCATTGGAACATTTAGGAATGCTCTGGTTTAAGTCAAATATTCTATTTCATTAGCTCATTGTTCCATTATTTACTGCTGAAAATGAATTCACTGAATACATGACCTATCATATAAAAATGTGTGAAGTCAAGATGTGAATTCTCATTTAAAACCAATCAAGTAATTATCTCATTATTGGATGTTTTTAATTTGGATGGAATGGAAGGGAAGTTACTTAAACCCTTGAAGCCTTCAGACTTCCTTATATTAGAAAATCTTATCTGATTAACTGGAATTAAATTTACATCATAATATGGACATTATTTGTATGGCTTACTCAATTTTTCCTCTTTTCATATCAATTTTCAGGATATATTTGTGGTAGTCTAATATCTTTCATTTTGACTTCATTTTCTGTTGTAAAAGTAACAACGTTAGTATATATATATTTACAGGTATTTCCCCTGAACCCGAAAGCCTTATCTCTTGGTGAACTTTACGGAGAATTTGATTTCAATACCAATGAATGGACAGATGGTGTACTGTCTAGTATTGTCAGGAATGCATGTATTGGTAGGTATTAAAAGTATAAGTATATTTTATCAGGTCAATAACAAATTCAATAGACTATATCTGAGTTTCTGTTTGTCCCAGCTAAGTCACAATTGTGACACAATTTCATGATAATTTTTTCTTAACTTTATGACATGATATTTTTTGTACCAAGATGTGCGGCAAAACTAAATACTAGATGGTCTAATGCATATATTAAGACAACACAAAAGAATGTTTTGTCTGGATCTGCATGCACTTTCTGAAAATTTCATAGTACAGAATTAGTAAGCTCCTTCATTACTAAGGCATATTGCAGACTTATGAATATTCATTTTATATCCGTGCATCTGTCTGTCCGTCTGTCCGTCTGTCAGTAACAGAGTCGTGTCCGGGCTATTACTTTTTTGTCTTTTGAGATAGGCTTTTGATATTTTGCATGTAGATAGATCACTACAAGATGATGTGTCATGAATCATGATTGGTGACCTTTGACCTTGACCTTTGTCTTCAAGGTCAGATTTTTGCTTTTCTAGTGACAAGTCGTGTCCGGGCTTTATCTTTTTTGTCTTTTGAGATAGGCTTTTGATATTTTGCAAGTAGATAGATCACTTCAAGATGATGTGTCATGAATCATGATTGGTGACTTTTGACCTTGACTTTTGTCTTCAAGGTGAGATTTTTGCTTTTCTAGTGACAAGTTGTGTCCAGGCTATATCTTTTTGTCTTTTGAGATAGGCTTTTTCTATTTTGCAAGTAGATAGATCACTTCAAGATGATGTGCCATGAACCATGATTGGTGACCTTTGACCTTGACCTTTGTCTTCAAGGTTAGATTTTTGCTTTTCTAGTGACAAGTCGTGTCCAGGCTATATCTTTTTTGTCTTTTGAGATAGGCTTTTGATATTTTGCATGTAGATAGATCACTTCAAGACAATATGTCATGAACCATAATTGGTGACCTTTGACCTTGACCTTTGTCTTCAATGTCAGATTATTGCTTTTGGGTATTACTTTATGTTTATATCTTGATGATATAATTGTGTCCATACTTGTGTTGTGTCCACACTTGCACTGTGTCCACACCTGTATTGTGTTCACACACTTTTAAATTTGCACTTATATACAGCGGGCTCATAGAGATGGCTGCCATCTCTCCGATGTCTAGTTCCTACTGTATGCATGTGATTTTTAACAATTCTTTCATGACTTTTGTTTGTAGATGAAAAGCCTGATGAGAGGTGGATTCTATTTGATGGACCAGTGGATACAATGTGGATAGAGAGTATGAATTCTTTAATGGATGACAACAAAATTCTGACATTGATCAATGGAGAGAGGATATCATTAACTCAGCAGGTATCACTTCTGTTTGAAGTAGAGGATCTCTCAGTAGCCTCCCCTGCAACAGTGTCCAGATGTGGCATGGTGTATGCAGACTATGAGGATTTAAAATGGCTGCCCTATGTTGAAAGTTGGCTACTTCAGAAAGATAATGAGGTGGGTCAGACTAAAACATAGAACAACACTGTACATATGTTGTATTCAGACTGAGTTGTAGAGCAAAATTTTATGTAAGTTGTATTAGATTTATAATGCAGTACAAAGTGGACCTTTTATTCCAGTAAGATGGGGAGGATTAGATTTCTTACAAATAATGAAGAAATGCCAGTATATTCCCTAATAGCAACAAAATTCTGACGAATTTGAAGTGTATCATAACGAACATCATATGACAATTATTAACTAGATTGTGATTGATGAAGAACAATTCACCTTGAGCACTGCAAAATAGATTTAAAAAACCATGAATTACTTTGTTCATTGATGAATGTGTCTTACCATTGACTGAATGTTTTGATTTTTTACATGATAGATCTTTTTAAATAACAATCTACCCAAAATTTTTACTGTACAATTTGATAGCAACAACTGATTTGTAGAATTAGAAGATTGATTTATTAATACTTCGTTCGGCAGCTTCTGTATTGCGTTACCAATTTGGTATATGGTAGCAATAGAAAGAGGTAAAAGAATATTTTGTACAGTAAATCAATGTAGATGAAACAAGGATCTGTGCACCAATCATTTAAAATGATGCAGCATGACAATACTAAGTTTGTAACAAATAATTCATTTACACAAATTGCAGAGAAAACTGATAAAAAACTCCATAATGAAAAAAAATGGCTAAGAATGAGGAAATTATTAAAGAGAAGCAGATCCTGACAAGTCTGAAAATATATCCCTTGATATAGCCTGACCAAGATTGACAAAATTGATAGAAATTAAGATGGAAAGATTTTGCAAAATGCTATATTAATGAATTAAAATTAATGAATTAAAAATTTGTATCACAATTGCTATTAAATACAAAAGTTCCAAGACATAAATTTTAGATATCATGATCCCATATTTGTTTCATGTTTTCCAGCGATATAAACAACATAATTTCAGAATTAACAGATTATAATAATTAAATTCATATAGATACTAGTAGAGGAACTGAAGAGACTGTTTGAAAAATACTTGGTGAAGATTCTGACCTTCAAAAAGTACTACTGTCACGATTTGATTATGATAGCTCCCATGAATGGAGTTCGATCCCTTTGTAAACTCTTTGATGCCTTAGCCACACCAGAAAATGGAGTTGACTTGAACGAGCAATCCGAGGACAGCTTTGCTAGAGTAGTAGAGTTGTGGTTCTTGTTTTGTTTGGTCTGGTCGATAGGTGCTTCAGTTGATGAAGATGGGAGAAAAAAATTGGACAATTATATCAGAGAAATGGAAGGAACGTTTCCAAATAGAGATACTATTTTTGAGTATTTTGTGGATCCAAAAGGAAAAGCTTGGATTCACTGGGATGACAAACTGAAAGATGGCTGGAAATATAATCCAAGGTGAGTGGGATTTGAAACACCATGAAAGGTGGTTGAAAATATTAAACAAGGTAAGTAAGATTTATAGTAAAGCCTGAATAAACCTGGGGCTGACACAAATGATGGCCAGTATGTAATGGTTTCACAGAATTCCCAAATGAAATATAACATGGAGCTGTTGCTACTTTACATACTGGTAGTTTCTATATTGTGTAAAACTGTTTGGAAATTCTAACTACCATATAGATTTAATAAAATTGATTCAGCTCAGTTTACTAAATTGTCTTAAAAATTCAACATGTATTTATTGTTGTCAGGGTGGCATTACACTATTTTAGAAAAAGCTGACCTGTATTTCTCTTTGCTGTTTGAGTATGTCAGAACCCTTCACATATAGTTCTCCAAATGTATAATTTTTCATTTAACTCAATTATTTCTGTTTAAACTAGGTTTGGCACTTTCAAAAACCAAATCACATTTTACTTAGGTAATTACTATTCTTGAATGTTTTGGTAAAGATGTTAATCCCATTAAATTCAACAGTTCCTAAGTCATTTCTAGCAATGAGGGACAAAAGTTTTTGCTGTTTATAGAAATGGGTATAACTTTTTATTACGCTAAAATTTCTAGACAGAAAATAAAAACATTTTAGTTAAGAGTAACAGCCAAGTTTCAATGAACTTAAGTGATGTTGCACTACATATCCAGTTTTTGCCTGGAAGATTTCAACCACACATCTTGAAACAGTTAACTGTCTAAAACTTTTGCATAAAAATATTCCTGAAGATATTTAAAAACATAACAAAATTATAAGATAATTAAATATGTAGTAAACGTATTTATGTTATTACAGCACTCCATACTACAAGATGATTGTACCAACAGTAGATACGGTTAGGTACCAGTTCCTTGTTTCCACATTGATAAAATCATTGAACCCAGTGTTAATTGTGGGACAAGTTGGAACAGGGAAGACTTCTGTAGCACACAAAACACTGCAGAAAATGGATCCAAAATGGTACTCTGTACTCAGCATAAATATGTCTGCTCATGTAAGTAATTGAATCTTACTTTTTAAATTATTATAGTATGAAGAAAACTTTTGAAATTTTTAGCCAAGTTGCAACGAAGTTGAACTCGGCTATCGGTTTGGTGTTGCGTGTGTGTGTGCATGCGTGCGGGCGGGCAGGCATCAAACATTGATTTCCGGATGATAACTCAAAAAGTTTACATCCAATTGAAATGAAACTTGGATATATTGTTGGGTACCAGGAGGGGGTGAAGCCTCTTGATTTTGGAGAAAGTAGGTCAAAGGTCAAGGTCACACTGACCAAAAATAGACTGAAAATTTGAGAAAAATTTAGTTTCCCGATGATAACTCAAAAAGTTTACATCCAATTGAAATGAAACTTAAGATATATTGTTGGGTAGCAGGAGGCAAGGAACCCTATTGATTTTGGAGAAAGTAGGTCAAAGGTCAAGGTCACACTGACAGAAAATAGACTGAAATTTGAGAAAAATTTGGTTTCCAGATGATAACTCAAAAAGTTTACATCCTATTCAAATGAAACTTGGATATATTATTGGGTACTAGGAGGGGAGGAACCCTAGTTATTTTGGGGGAAGTAGGTCAAAGGTCAAGGTTACGGTGCCCGAAAATAGACTAAAAATTTCAGAAAAATTTAGTTTCGGGATGATAACTCAAAAAGTTTAGATCTAACTGAAATGAAACTTGGATATGTTGTTGGATACCAGGAGGGGAGGAACCCTATTGATTTTGGAGGAAGAAGGTCAAAGGTCAAGGTCAGTGAAGGTCACAGTCACTGAAAACAGATTTATATATTGAAATGTCAAGACATGAAACTAGAAAATAGACCTTCTTGAATTCTTAGAATTTTGTATAATAGGTAGGAAAGAAAATAAATAGACAATTTTAGAAATATTCTGGTCTTCACATTAAATTGGTCACATGATATTTGAACTTGCAACTCGGCTTATGCACCCTGGTGCCATTTAGATTTTTTTGTATTGATTTTATTACATTGACAATAAATAAATTATTCCAGTGCAACATTTAGATGACGAAAATTTTGATTGGTCAAAACTGACCATCAATTACAATTTCTACATACCTCATACAAAGAAGGTTCACTGTTTAGTCTGTTTCCTTGTGCTTTTTTGAATACACAAGACAAAAGTAAACATACAGGCTTCAACAATGATCAAAACCCCTCTACTATGAATGAATGAATCATTTGTGTACAGTATAACCTTAATATAATGCCATCATTTTTATTATACCCCACGAACGAAGTTCAAGGGGGTATATGGGAATCACCTTGTCTGTCTGTCTGTCCGTCTGTCTGTCTGTGATAGTTTTTCGTAACAGTTTACTCAGAAACCACTAATCACTGTCAATTGAAATTTTGTATGCAAGTTTGAAATGATGTCCCATACTGCAAATAGAGATTTCAGTTTTGCCGAACGTTTACTTCCTTTTACCATCTTAAACAATTTTTGAACATCTAACGTCAATTGTATAAATTTTTATAACAGTTTTCTCAGAAACTACTGATCACTGCCACTTGAAATTTTATATGCAAGTTTGAAATTATGTTCCATATCACAAGTAGTGATTTCAGGTGTGCCAAACATTTACTTCCTGTTTATGGACTTACTCAATTTTTGAACATCTAACGTCAATTGTATAAATTTTTATAACAGATTACTACTGATCACTGCCAGTTGAAATTTTATATGCAAGTTTGAAATTATGTTCCATATCACAGGTAGTGATTTCAGGTGTGCCAAACATTTACTTCCTGTTTACGGACTTACTCAATTTTTGAACATCTAACGTCAGTTGTAGAAATTTTTAATAACAGTTTTCTCAGCAACTACTAATCACTGCCTCTTGATATTTTGAAGGTGAGTTTGAAATGATGTATTATATTGCAAATAGTGAATTCAAATTTGCGAGACATCTACTTCCTGTTTACCTGAAGACATCTCTCAGTTGTATAAATTTTTTCGTAAAAGTTTTCTCATAAACTAAAATCACTACTACTTGAATTTTTTTATTGGAGTTTAGAATGATGTACCATTACCGCAAAAAGTCATTTCAGGTTTGTTAGGGCCCCGCATCGAGATGCGGGTGCCCTATAGTTTTCACTTTGTTCATCCGTCCTTCCGTCCGTCCGTCCGTCTGTCCATTCCTCCGTCTGTCCATCAACAATTTTTTTGGTCAAAGTTTTCTGGGCTTTTACACATGGGAATGATTTCGTATTTGGTCTGAAGCTTTATGATGATGAGTTGTACTGTGTAAGCAATTTTCATGTTTACCGTGCCACTACTTCCTGTTTGCCGATACTTTAACATTTTAATATACCACTCTATGGATGAGAATTTTTTCGTCAAATTTTTCTTGGCTTCTACATGTGGGAATGATTTCATATTTGGTCTGAAGCTTTATGATGATGAGTTGTACCGTGTAAGCAATTTTCAGGTTTGCCGTGCCACTACTTCCTGTTTGCTGATACTTTAACTTCTTATTATACCAACTCTATGGATGAGAATTTTTCGTCAAAGTTTTCTAGGCTTCTACATGTGGGAATGATTTCATATTTGGTCTGAAGCTTTATGATGATGAGTTGTACCGTGTAAGCAATTTTCAGGTTTGCTGAGCCACTACTTTCTTTTTGCTGATACTTTAACTTTTTATTATACATCTATAGATGAAAATTTTTCGTCAAAAGTTTTCTGGGCTTCTACGTGTGGGAATGATTTCATATTTGGTCTGAAATTTATTGATGATGAGTTGTACTGTGTAAGCAATTTTCAGGTTTGCCATGCCGCTATTTCCTGTTTGCCGATACTTTTTATTGTACCACTCTATGGATGAAAATTTTTGTCAAAGTTTTCTTGGCCTCTACAACTGGGAATGATTTGATATTTGGTGTAAAGCTTCATGATGATAAGTTGTATTGTGTAAGCTATTTTCAGGTTTGCCATGCCACTACTTCCTGTTTGCCGATACTTTTTAACATTTTATTTTTAAATATTTTCATAAACACATGTTGATAATTTGGTACAAAGGAAGTGACTGCCTATTGTGGGGCCCTCCTGCGTTCAGCAGTACCTCTAGTTGGATACTACTTCCTGTTTACAGACTTACTTAATTTTCAATATCCAATTGTAGATATTTTGTAACAGTTTTCTCAGTAACTACTAATCACTGCCCCTTGAAATGTTGTAGGCAAGTCTAAAATGATGTGTTATACTGCAAGTAGCGAATGCAGATTTGCCAGACATCTACTTCCTGTTTACCCACTTTCTTAATTTTTGGACATCTCTCAGTTGTAGAAATTTTTTCGTAGCAGTTTTCTCACAAACTACAAATCACTACTACTAGAAATTTTTTTATTCAAGTTTAGAATGATGTTCCATACCACAAAAAGCCATTTCAGGTTTGTTGGATACTACTTCCTGTTTACAGACTTACTTAATTGTCCCCTGCCGCACCGCGACGGTGGGACATAGTAATGGTCTGCGTCCGTCCGTCCATCCGTCTGTCTGTCTGTCACACTTTCTTGTGGATGCAACTCCTCGGAAACCGTGTATTGGATTATGTTCAAATTTTGTAGGATTGTTAGTCACTATATGCACTAGATCATATCGCACCGCCATTTTGATTCGTCAATTTTTATTGGAGTTATGGGACTTTGACCATTTTTAGCAATACTATACAACTGGAGGTCTTGTGGACGCAACTCCTCGGAAACCGTGTATTGGATTTTGTTCAAATTTTGTAGGATTGTTAGTCACTATATGTCCTAGATCATATCGCACCGCCATTTTGATTCGTCAATTTTTATAGGAGT
>MJUU01023461.1:57974-71886 GCA_002080025.1 Modiolus philippinarum
TACAATGGCAAATTTGTGGACGCAACTCCTCAGAAATTCATTCTAATTTTACAGGATTGTTAGTCACCATTAGTACTAGATCATATCGCATCGCCAATTTGAATTGTCAAATTTTACGGGAGTTATGGGACTTTATTCACTTACTGCATACTACAACATAAGAAGACTTTGTGGACACATCTCGTCATAATCCAATTAAGGGATTTTGCTGAAATTTTGCTTGGCCCTTTGCCACCTAATGCAGTTGATCATATCCTGCTGCCATTTTGATTCGCAAAATTTTACATGAGAAATGGGACTTTATCGACTTTACTGCAGTGGCGGGGGCATAGCTATGCGTAGCAGTCTTGTAATGTGAGTATTGCCTTGCCCAGTTCCCTAGCCTTAAGCAGGTTGACTTACCTGGAGGAGTCCATATGGAAATGTGATACCACTTACAGCAATCTACAAGTGCAAAATCATAATAAACAAAAGCACACAATATATACAAAGAACTTGCCAGGCAGGGTTCTGTTTAGTAAGTGGTCAATATAACCAGGTTATACTGTACATTCGTTTACTGGTCTATTGGTAGCATAAAAACATACAGTGACCTAAAACATTTTGATTCTAATGCTTAAATTAATATCTATATGAATATTCATATAGTATAATAAATGACACATCTCTAGCATGCTATTATTATTCTTCATTTTTTTTCCATGTTACTTGAAACTTGGACACTTAGAAATTTCAGTCAAATTCTGCGACAAAAAGAAGCTTAACTGTACCTTGTCCTTTGCTATTTGGACTTAAGATTTACTATTTCCATTTTGAAATTTTCTACTATGTGTGTATAATATTTGGCCCCAATAAACTTATAAGATGTCGAAGTTGTGGAATGTACAGTATTACATTTTATGGTACTTTTAGGCACTAGATTCATTGAACAAGAATGACATAACAGAAATAAGATCCTATGGTAGACCTCCAGCACAGGTAGAAAAAGTTATGGAAGCTGTCATGATCCTTCGTGGCAGTGATCCTACATGGGCAGAGGCCAAAAAACAGTTAGGTTTGTATCTTCAACATATAGCCATTTATAGTATATTGTCTGTTTAGTTGATTATTATTTACTACTGAAGGAAAAATGAAAGTATACACAGTTGATCTACATAAGAAAATCCCAATTCAAAATGTATGGAACAAAAAAATATATTTCCACCACTTTTTATAGTTAGATATATAAAAGCGTTTACTTGCAGAGAAAGTTCATTAAAAAATGAATTATGCAGCAACTAAAAAAAATGTGAATAAAATACAAAAATATAAAAAAAGCACAACACTACCTTTAATTATGGACACATCTCCACAATTCTGGTCAAGCTTTGAAGTCCTTTTAAATGGCTTTGTAAAATATCTGTAGTAATTTAATTGATTTTCTCGGACCCGATTTTCTCATGCCTACTTTCCTTGATTTTAATTTTTAAATCACCTTTTTTTCTGTATTCATGTAATATAGTCACAATATATAGGTGCAAGAAACAATGTTGATGTTGATGTTCAATACTAATGTCTTATGTTTAATTTTAGGTGATCCAAATTTCATAAATAAATTGATAGCTTATGATAAAGACAATATATCAGATAAAATGTTGAAAAAAATTACTTCCTACGTCAACCAGAGTGATTTCCGTCCAGAATTAGTAGGACGTGTCTCCCTAGCTGCCAAGTCTCTTTGTCTGTGGGTTAGAGCAATGGAGATGTATGGACGTGTATACAGAGTAGTACAACCTAAACAACAGAGACTAAATGTTGCCATGGCACAACTGAATGAGAAACAAAAAGCCTTAGCAGAAGCTCAAGAAAAATTAGAAGAGGTCTGTATATATTTAAACTTGAATACTTTAGAAAAAAGAACGGAAACAGGGAATATGTCAAAGAGACAAAGACCGTAAGGGAAGTAATAACAACCATGAGATCTTTACTTTAGCAATGCTTTTGTTATAGGAAAATAATTTTGTTCTACTCGGCCAGTGTTCAAAAATTTTTCACAAAATTATATGACACAAAACTAGAGTTATTGTTGCCCTGTCATTTTCCTACAAGGATTCCAAAGTCATTATTCTAGATGTTAAATATAAAATATATAGAACATACATGTAAGTTATTAGTTCAAAGATATTATTAAGAATTTTGTTTGGTATTCATACCCCATAAAATGCCTGATCTATGTTATTTCAATGCATATGATTTAATATTTATAGTGCTCAAGTAATTTAATTTTATTGTTTGGGCTAATATCTATTTTTAATTCCAATATGATTGAAAGCTATTATATTTAGTAATTTTACATAACCCAAAAACTTTGCAATGATATTATGGTATGACACAGTCATCATCATCATGGGCACTTGTTCAATGAGCTACTTTTATATCATACTACATTCTGGGTAGTCGTTTATTAGGCAGTACAAAAATTTACAATGAGTGAATGACCATAATTGAGAGAATAATTAAAATCTTACTATGTGATGTATGTTTAGAAGGATCAGTGTACTCCGAGTTTAATAATTTGTTACTGCTTGCCTTAAAGGTAAAGGCTAAAATGGAAGAACTGAAGAGAGTGTATGATGAAAAGTTGGAACAAAAAGAGGATTTAAAACGCAAGGCTGATTATACAGAAATGATGTTGGAGAGAGCCGCAAAGTTGGTAGAAGGTCTGGCAGAAGAAAGAGTCAGATGGGAACAAACAGTTGCGGTAGGTCATAAAATGAAATGACACACAGCTATAAAGGTGAAAATTTGAAAATGTCATTATTATGTTCTGTGATAATAGGGAGCTAGCCATTCTATAATTTCTTAAAATTAAAATTTCAATTTAAATTTGTAGTAATTTAGACATTCATGTATTATGAGGCCTTAATATTGTATATGTTGTGTACAAGTTGTAATTTTGTACAAGTTATAACATGTACAGAAATTTTTTACAAGTTATCAAAAATTGACGGTACCTTCATTTGATCAAGAACTCTGACAAATTAATTCTATGTTTCAAACAAATCTATAGTAAATTCAACATCATAATAACTGATTCAATATAACTGTATCGCCACGGCTTCAAAAAATGTGAATTTTAGCATAAAACAAGTATTTTTTTTCTAAGATAATCATAGTGAATTTGCAACCTTATTTTACTCTAATTATTTGATGTTTGTTTTGGAATATTGTGAAACACATTAGTCTAAGGCTTAAAGTTATTCGCACAAATGTCTTTTTTTTCAAATCTGTTACAGAAAATTTTTATGCTTTAATAGTGGATGTCAGCTCTACTTGTACAACATTTCTGTACAAGTTATAACTTGTACAAAATCACAACTTGTACACAACATATATAAATACATTTCTATTATTTTATTTTATAAAAAATCATTATGATAAGATATCTGTATCATGAGAAAATATTTGTATTTTAAAACAATGTAAAGAAGGAAAGAAATATTTCATAGCTTGTAAATCAGTTCCAACAGTGTTCTGTTTTGATTTTTAGGAGTAACTTCATTATTATTACTGATTGTATTTATAATTATTTGATTATTAAATACAAAATGTTTTTATATTCTTCAACAGATTTTAGGAGAAAAATTAAGCTATTTACCAGGTGACTGTATGATAGCAGCAGCCTTCATGTCGTATCTTGGTCCATTCCTTTCTAACTACAGAGACGCTATTGTTAAAAAGATATGGATTCCACAGGTAAGAAATAGAATTATTATTTTTTTTCAATTTATTTCGTGAAAATATGACTTACCAAGGATATATGTAAAAAAAAATGAAGAATGGTTACACCTCTAGAGATAATTATTTCAGTATCTAGTTTTTTGGTGTTCAAACTGAACACCTTAGCTATCGGTTCAGTTTGAATTGGATAAAAATAGATTACATGCAAGGCGGGAAACTTTAAACAGGTTTAATAAAAAGTCTACTTATAAAATTGTAAATAATACAGTAAATTACCAAATAATATGGTAGAATGTTACATACTATTGTCCTGAAATGGTAAAAATGTTTGAATGTAGTTTAAAGATGGAATCAGTGCTAAAAGGCTTTAAAGTGGTTGCGGATTGAAACTAAGAAGGAGGTGTCGAATAGGCTTGGATATACAGTTTGAGACGTTTATAATACACCCAAATCCATTTTGAATTACTACTTTGATATTATTAAACTAATTTAAATTTCCTGTGTTGAGAAATTAAACGATTATCGAGTACATTTCTAGAATTAAAACGAAAAGTTTCACCCGTAGGAATATAAAAAAAAATGATAAAATATCAGGATAATCTTTAAAGATGTCAAAATGGCTTCATAATGAAAGTTGTGGCACATTTTTGAATTTTTCATGATGTTTTGATACTTTAGCTGTCTGATATTTAATATGTATTCCAAAGAGATGTTGTCTGATATTCACGCAGCCATTTCTGTACTACCCGAAATAATATTCCACATGTGTAAATATTCAGTCAATCTCGATCAGCCACTAGAGGGCGCAGAATGTTGTTTGTTTACATTTACGATATGTTTTGATTTGATTTCATAATCGCTATAGTTAGAGACTTGAATATCTGTAACTACACTTTCCTCTAATCAAAAATCCCATATTGCAGCTAAACTTTCACATCTACTCTTTTTTTGTACTTGAAAAATTTGTTACTGAGACTTAGTACACAAGGCGCAATGTAATACAATAAAAAAAATGTAATACAATATCTACAATATAATATACATATTGAATACAATAAAAACAATGGAATGAAATATACATAAGGTAACGCTATATATATATTGTATACAGTATATACAATGTATGCAATCTATACAATGTACCTTTTTTATTGAAGATTGTAAAATTTGGTATTCCATGTACACCAACGTTTGAATTCTGTGATTTTCTGGCTAAACCCACACTGGTACGGGAATGGAATATCCAGGGATTACCTAATGACAGTTTCTCTACAGAGAATGGAGTCATCGTAACATCTTCCAGTAGATGGCCGCTGATGATAGATCCACAGGGACAAGCTATCAAATGGATTAAAAATAAAGAAGCCAATATGGTAATGATTTTGCACATCATTTGCTTTTTGATATACTAGTATGTTTACAGGTTTTCTTTTTCATTTTGACATTTTGATCTATTGTTTCTATTTATAAATATTCATTATAAATAGTATAGATGTATATAGACACATGACAGATTGAATATAAAATGACAGTCTTCACTCCATCATACAAACAACTCTTTTCATGTCTTTTTCTTGATCTTATGTTGGAATTGTCTGGTAGTGAAAGAAACATTTCATTTCCAAAGGATTCTATGCTTTATAAGGAAGTCTTTGTATTAAGTTAATTAGATGGAACCATATAAATAAGGGACTACTATTTTGAGAATTACTAGTTATACATTTTTTTTTACTTTTAAATATATTTTTCAGAGATTGAAAGTGATTGACCTTCAACAGACAGATTATATAAGATCCCTTGAGAATGGTATACATTATGGTACCCCAGTATTATTACAGAATGCCAGGGATAGACTGGACCCTTCTTTGGATCCCATACTTAACAAATCTATCGTTAAAAAAGGTTAGTTGATATTCAGGTATCACTACTGAATGCTTACAGTAAAATAAGCCTGTTTTCAATTTCCAAAGTAAGCAATGAATGGATATGGACTAAATGTAAATGAGACAAAGTCTCTACAAATACATGGCAAAATCAAGCAATGGAACAACACAACAATCCACCTTGCAAACAAAGTTGTGGTGGTTATAAAGGAATCACCCTGTCCATCCATGTACCTTGTCAGCAAATATTGTAAATGGCTACTTGGATTTTGATGAAATGTTACACAGTTGTAGTACACTATATGAAGATGTGCATGAAGTAATATGGTTGCTGCTCAAAATTTTGAAGGGGAGATAATTTGAATATTTTCTGGCAAAAAGGGGTTGGTGGACAAACCTTGACAGCACATGTTCTCCTAAATGGCTAGTTGGATTTTGATTATATATTGCACAGTTGTAGTTTACCACCTGAAGATGTACATGACATAATATGGTTGCTGCCCAAAATTTGGAAGGGGAGATAATTTGTCTGAATATTTATCGAAAAAGAGGGGGATGAACCTTGTCAGCGCATGTCCTCTTAAACAGGTACTTGGATTTTGATGAAATGTTATACAGTTGTAGTATTACCATACATCCTGAAGATGTGCATGATGTAATTTGGTTGCTGTCCTGAATTTTTAAAGGGAGATAATTCGTCTTTGAATATTGTCTGGAATAAAGGGGTAGGTACATGTGTGTATATCATTGTGTCCATACTTGAATTGTGTCCACATTTTTATTCTGTCCAAAACTGTATTGTGTCCACATACACTTTTAAATTTACACTTGCCATATTGATTCAGGGTTCAATAGAAGGGGGTATAACTGGCTGCTATTCTACGACAGCTCTAGTTGCATTAGAAGTTCTAGTATATACATGTATGTATATTGAAAGAAATTACCTTGTTACAGATGGAATTGATATTGTTCTATTTTCACTTTTCAGGCGGAGTTTTGTTTATCAAGCTTGCAGACAAGGAAATTGAATACAATCCAGACTTCAGATTCTATATTACAACAAAACTCAGTAATCCACACTATCCACCAGAAATCTCAACAAAAACTACCATTGTTAACTTTGCTGTGAAAGAACAAGGTAAGCGTTCTTTCATTTAAGAAATAGATTAACTATGCAAATGAGAACATGGTCAGACCTTATATTTGTCAATATTTTATATGGAGCGATAGAGGTATATCATTTTGCACATGTTAACTGCTTTGTGCTGAAAGAGTTTAAATTTACTACAGGTAGTTTAATATGTATTCCAATGAGATGTTTGCTTCATATTTGTTTTATTTAAATTTTATTTAATTTAAAAAGGTTAATTTTTCAGTTGTTAATTGAAAATGATGTCAAGACGGTTGTAAATTAAATGGGAAATATTAGTATATTTTGCTTTCCTAATTTCTGTTATAACCTGAACTTTTAACATTTATATATTTTCATAAGAATCACTGTTTTAGCTATTTGGTCTGTATGTCTCATAGTACTTTCACTTTCAAATCAGGCAATTTAATATGCACTAAAGCCATCATCCAACTTTCTCACTTCTTGGACCAATCTCACTTGCAGTTATTAAGAAATATGTCATTAGTTTCTGTCCTGCTCAATGTTATAAACTGTATAATTCTTGTAGAGTAAAATATTCTGGTTCAGACAAAAGCTGTGATCTAGTAATTTAAACAATTTCTCATAGTACCACATCGGCAAATGTTACTTGGTTACAGTGTTTCATTAACATTCTCGGACATCACATGACGAGACTCACAGGGCCTATTGAAAAACTTTTAAATTTGTTATTTTCAGGCTTAGAAGCACAGTTTTTAGGTATAGTTGTGAAGAAAGAGAAGGCAGAGTTAGAAGAGACCAAGGATCAGTTAGTAAAAAGTATTGCTAATGGTAGGAAGAAATTAGAGGAATGTGAAGATGAGATTCTCAGGTTTGTTACTTCTTTGTTTGCTCTGCTCTTGAATGTCTACAGTTGAATATTTCTTCAGGATTATTTAGGACTGATTTATAGTCTGAGAATGCTTATAAATTGATAATCCCTAAATACATCCAGGTCTCCCAGAAGGCCTGTCTTAAAAAAATTTACCTTTACAACATTTCACAATAACTGCAAACTTGTAAAACTGTATGTTTACATGAGAATTTTTTTTGTAAATGATAAGAACTCCAAAAAAAATACACTTTGAAAAAAAAATCAAAGAACTCATAAGATGTGCAACTTTGAAAATTGCCATTTCCAATGATTAGTAAACAGATATGTTGTTCCTCTTTTAGCTACTGTTTATCAGGCAAAATTTCACAAATAGTTCTTTAAAGGGGTGTAAAATTTTAGTGGTCATGAGTTTTGTTGAAAGGAAAAATTGTGAAGTACAAATATGCATGGAGATAAATTGACTTTAATTTTGAGCTTCCATAAAGTTAGCAAATATGCAAAAGTTGGAACCTTGCAAAAATTACCTGATATACAATATAGTCCAAACTTACATTTCACAGGCTCTTGAATGAAACAAAAGGTTCATTATTGGATGATGAACAATTGGTGAACACATTGCAGACATCTAAGTTGACGTCTCAGGAAGTGTCTGAAAAACTACAAATATCCGAACAGACTGAACATAAGATTGACGCTGCTAGAGAGGTAAGGGTCGGAACATTAGAAGGACGCCGCTAGAGAGGTAAGGTTTATGAAAACTACAGATATCTGAACAGACAGAACTTAAGATTGATGCTGCTAGAAGGGTAAAACCCAGAAATCCACAGATATCCGAAAACCAGAATACAGGATTTGTGCTGATTCAAATATCTTAATGTAAATAACTTTAGACTGATGCCACAAGAGAACTAAGGGTTGGGAAAAGTGCAGATATCTAAAAAAGACAAAACATAAAATTGATTGTGCTTGAGAGGTAAGAACCAGTTAAATTACAAAAATTTGAAAAAGACATAACACTTGTGTTGTCTACATTAGTGTGCTTAGACAATGTTGACAACATCTACTGTGAGGTCAATTCCTAGAGTGAATTTATTGAAAAATTTCACTGTTGATTACTGCTTCAGTCTTTCACATCTTTCTGTGTAAACTTGCTGACTTAAGGATAAGGGTTGAGTAGAGAGCAAGAATGATGATGCTAGAGATATAATAACGAGAATTGCAGATTTCTGCACAGACAGAACATAAAGTCGATGCTGCCAGAGAAAGTGGTGTGTTGAAAGACGTGTGACTGATGCTGATGTTGGTAAAAGTTTGAAAAAAGTATATACTGTATATCTGAACAATCAGAACATAAGATAATGATTTTAGAAAAATCTAGAGACATTTGAACAGAAAGGATGCAAGACTGATCTTTTTAGAGAGGTATTTTAAAAACAGAACATGAGATTTCTTTATTACATTGCCTTGTTTCTATTTCAGGGTTACAGATCATGTGCACAGAGAGCTTCCATTTTGTTCTTTGTTCTGAATGATATGGGACTGATAGATCCAATGTATCAGTTTTCCCTGGACTCCTATATAGACTTGTTCCTACTATCTATAGACAGGAGTCAGAAAAGTCAGAAGTTAGAGGAGAGAATCATTAATCTAAATGACTACCACACATATTCTGTTTACAAGTAAGTGGTCATCATTTACTGTTTACCATATTGTGTAACCTATTGCCACCACATTGTATTTGTCTTAGTTGTTGGTTGATGATTGATAGGACATTTGGACCCGTTCTGTACTATTCTTACAATGAGCGAGGGTGTTAGTTTTCAGGGAAATACATGCAAATTAGAGGGAAACTTATTAAAGATAAACTGTAAGTGGTTATTTTTGCAGATATACCTAATTTTCACATTTTTAGTCCCCTACAGGCTTCCCCAAAGGGGACTTTAGGTTTGCACTCTGTCAGTCTGTCTGTATGCCAATCCGTTAGTCACACTCAGTTTTCTGGACTTTTTTCCCATACTATAAGAGACATTTAGATGATATTTGGTATGTAAGTCTACCACCATGAGTTACAGATCAAGTTTGAGTTTTGTCAAGAGTCCATTGATTTTTTAATGAGTTGTTGGCCTTGAAAATTTTGATCAAATATAGGTTTTCGAGACTTTTTTTCTGAAGTATTTCTGATATTAAGCTAAAATTATCTACTTTATAGTGCTTTATATTCGCAGTACCAAATTTTTTGCAGTTTTCAGTCTGGGATTTATCTGTGGGGGTTTTATATTCACGGATTTTTTAGTAAAACTCATTATAGTCAGTTATGATCTGTTATAAAGATATATATTCACGGGTACTAATTTTCAAGCTTGTCATGTTTTAACGTGAATAGCCCGAAAATTAATACCCCGCGAAATATAACAACCATACAGTATGTTCTCTTACAACTATTAGTTACAGATCAGGTTTTAGTTTGGTTCTGGTCCATAGATTTTTGACGGAGTTATGGGCCTTGGACCTAGAAAATTTTGGCAAAATACAAGTTTTGCAGACTTTTTTTTCTAAATGGTTCCACATATTAAGCTAATATCTAAGATTATGAGTTACAGATCAAATTTGAGTTTGGTTCTGGTCCATTGATTTTTGATGGAGTTATGGGCCTTGGACTTAGAAAATTTTGGTAAAATATAGGTTTTCCAGACCTTTTATACTCCACCACATGTAGTGGCAAGGTATTATGTGATGTCCTCAGTCGTGTGTCAGTCCATCTGTCCGTCAGTCCGTCCGTCCCTCAAAGGTTTCCGACTGATAACTTGTGAACGAAATAACATAAGGTCTACAAACTTGGTATGTAACTTGTTTACCATAAAAACTCAGGCTAAGTTTGATTTCGAGTTCAGAGGTCCAAGGGGTTCTGGAGTTATCCCTTGAAACTTTGAAATTTTGTGAATTTTAGGGTTTCCGACTGAGAACTTGTGAATGAAATAATATATTGTCTTCAAACTTGGTATGTAACTTGTTTACCACAAAACTCAGGCTAAGTTTGATTTCGGGTTCAGAAGTTATGCCCCATGAAACTTTGAAAGTTTATGAATTTTAGGGTTTCAGACTGATAACTTGTGAATGAAGTAATATATTGTCTTCAAACTTGGTACGTAACTTGTTTACCACTAAACTCGGACCAAGTTCGATTTTTGGTTCAGAGGTATAAAGGGTTGCAAATTTTAGGGTTTCTGACTGATAACTTGTGACTGAAATAACATTATGTCTTCTAATTTGGTATATAAGTTGTTTACCATAAAACACAGGCCAAGTATAATTTTGGCTTCAGAGGTGCACAGGGATCTTGAGTTATGCCTCTTTAAACTTTGAAATTTTGTGAAATGTGGGGGGGTATCATGTAATGCACCATTAATATTTTTTCTAAACCATCCGAGATATAAAGCTGATATTTGCTATGTGGTTCTACCACTATGAGTTACAGGTCAAGATCAAGAAGTCTGGTTCCGGTCAATTGAATTTTGACGGAGTTATGGGCCTTGGACCTGGAAAATGTTTTACTTTTACTTTTTTTGTTGGTATAACAAAGAATTATTCCATGGGTAGGGGACTTCTGTATTGCCTCGCAATACTATCCACACTTGTTTTTCATTGAACTGGCAGTTATTTCCTGTGAACAATAAGTAAACATGAAACACCATGAGTTTTTACCAAATAAAATGCTGGGGAAGATACATAGGTGCATAAAAGTTAAGATATTTAAAATATATAAACTATTAAAGCACAGTAAAAATATTATTTCAAATGAAAATTTTTCCTGAGCAAATTTTTGTCCGAAATTCTTGTGCAATTTGATTTAAATGCAAAAAATCCATTTAAACAACTTTAAATTTTGTATAGAAAAATTTATATTGATGTACATAATTTTGATTATATATAAATTAGGAAAAGATGTATTTATGAATTAATATACATGGACATATGCTCTGTTTATTTTATATGATTCTGACTATATTTGTACTTGAACAGATATGGATGTAGAGGACTGTTTGAGAAACACAAATTGTTATTTGCATGGCAGATGTGTGTCAAGATTTTAGAAAGTGCAAATAAAATCAACATGGATGAATACAACTTCTTCTTACATGGGGGTGTGGTAAGTAAAGTTCAGATATGTCTGCTAAATTGACTTGATGTATTGTGAACTTTTTAATTTAAAGTTTTGTTGTAACTTCATATTGAAGAACAACAAAAGTTTTGATTTATATATTCACACATCATTCAATAGTTTTATTGAAATATTGCTAGGCAGATATTGAATATCAATAAGAAACAACAAAATAACGTCCCCCCCTCTCCCGGAAAAAAAGATAGGTATTATGTGATGGATAAGCAAATTGATAGCCCTTGTTCAAAGTGGTTTTCAGATTCTGCCAAGACAATGTGATGGGGAAATACAAACTATAATTTTTTTATATCTGTTTCCTAGGTGATAGATAGAGACAGTCAGATTGATAACCCTTGTTCTAACTGGCTGTCAGATTCTGCCTGGGACAATGTGACAGAGTTAGACAAGCTGACAAACTTCCATGGTGTCATCACATCATTTGAACAGAATCCTAAAGATTGGCATAGATGGTATTCTTCAGCTGAACCAGAGACTTCGGAACTTCCAGGTGAGGAAAAATCAGCAACACGGACTTGGTATTAAGCATTGTGCTAAAGAATAAGGAAACACTGCATATGATACTCATGACTCAAAAATTCATTAAATTATATCTAGAGAAATTTAGTATGGTATCATTTGGAAACCAGGTTGTTTCTCAAGTGGCAATGTCCAACATGATTGAACTTATTTGAACTTTTGCAGCTCTTACTGTTTTTGTATCGCCTGCGTTCACACAGTGGCGACATATAGGGATCACTATCCGTCGTCTTGCATCTGCTGTGTCGTCGTTGGCGTAACAAAAATTTCTGTCGCATTTTTCTCAGGAACCATGTATCCAAGCCTTCTGCAATTTGGCATGGAGTATCAATATGTGGACCTATACCGTGTAAGAGAGTTTTGGATCACTCCCATGCCCACCTCCTGTTTGACGGAACTTAGAATATTTTTTGTGTTATTACGCAGGCGACATGTCTTCTGTGGAAGACTTACTACTAAGTTGTTTATAATTTGCTATAAGAATTAAATGCATCTTTGTATATCCTCCCACATAAACAGGCAGAGTGATATATGATAACCTCAGTCATGTGTCTGTCCACTGAGAAGTTTTGGTTCTGATAGGAAATCAAAAATAATTTTCCAATTTAAATGCATAAGAAGTTGTATATATTTCAGGTGATTGGGAGAATGCCTGTAATGAATTACAGAAGATGTTGTTTGTACGATCACTCAGACCTGATCGTGTGTCATTCTGCTGTACCACATTTATAATAAATCATCTTGGTGTAAAGTTTACTGAGCCACCCATACTTGATATGGTCCAAGTTATTGATGATTCCAACTGTAAATGTCCACTAATATTTGTACTATCTCCAGGTGTGGTATGTATTGTTACTTTTGAAAGACTTCACTGTCATTTCTTGATATATATTACTGCATTAAGGCCTATTAGACTCATACACTTCAAAACTTGTGCATGCACTCAGTAGTTGCATTTAAAAAATGGGGAAACTTCAAACCAAACTTGAACTTTATAATACATAGATATAGTGTTTAGGCTGGAAATGCCAAAGAATTGCAATTTTATTGTAAATTCTCGTTTGCACATAATCAAACTTACAGACCTTATATTGCTATTTTGTAAGATAGAATTATGCTACATATATTAACTGTAATGGATAATACCAGATTTTCTTTTTGTTACAAAGCCACCACCCCATGTGACATCATTATGAAGTTTTGTCCTTTGTGATGAAACAATTGTTCTCTATCATGATCTAATATGTACCTTTGAATGCAAATGCCAGAATTTGTAACAGGTCTGTTGGAAACCATAGTTGCAAACACAACTAAGAACAAGAGAAATTCATTACATAAACCAGCCACTCATGACTACATACAGTGCTCCTTACTAAAGAGCACTTCGGAAATGACAGTCCCTCCCATTTTCATGTACTGTCGTTTTTTTTCAGAATATTACAAAATTTCTAGGTAATTCAATACCTAGCTGTTTTTGGCAAAATTTCCCAATATGGCAATATTTTGAGGGTGCATGTATTAAATATTCAAAGATCTCAAGCTGGTAAACCAAATTCAAGTTCTCAGTAAAATGATTTAGTTAGGATAATTAGATTTTTGATTAGGCTATGAAAATTAATGTATTGGTT
>MJUU01023461.1:79490-90374 GCA_002080025.1 Modiolus philippinarum
ATTTACAGGTACAAAATAACTACGATCATACCGATCTCCATGTAGACTTTGTTGGTTAAGGTCCCAGCGTACTAAAAGTTTTTTCCCTGGATTTTAAGGTTAAAAATGGGCCTGCGGATTATACACAAATGTGGATAATATGTGGCTTTTTACGGTATGTACTCTTGAAAGATATTGGATTGATTATAAGATTTTTAGTAAGAACCTATTCAGCTGTATATAGTTTAAGTTATCTATGACAAAATAATTTCAGGTTATCCTCCTTACCTACATACTATGTACCAAAAGATGGTCCATTGGCTGTGTATAAGGAGTATATTAGTATGTTACCCAGTGTGGATCATCCAGAGGCATTTGGACAACACTCAAATGCTGATATACAGTCTCAGATACAGGAGACAAAGATGTTGTTTGATACTTTACTCAGCTTACAACCACAGATATTTTTATCCCAGAGTGGGGAGAGTAGAGAGGATAAGGTATAAATCATACTGTTAAAGAAGAAATTGTGGGGACTAAATTTCGGTTATTTATGTTCCCGAGAAAGAGGTGGTCACCTTAACCTACATTTCATGGATTAGTGACTTGGATTAAAGTCTTTTTTTTTTTGGTATGCAACATTCAGTATTTGTGGTTAGGGATTGTATCTTCAGAGCCATTTTCAGCTCATAGTTGGCTTATAGTCTAAAACTTCACTTATTTGAACAAGAAAACAAACTAATGAGGTGATTACCTGTAATTTCTTTCTGTTCCCTCTTTTGTTATAATAGTCTTTAAGTGTAGGAGATTGTGTGTTGGCTCAGAATCAGAACAATGTGTCTGTATATGCAGGCTCTTACTGTTTGTGCTAGTATGTTGGAAAAAAAACAGCTCATTGTTTTAATCTAGTACAAGACTAGACTCATATCATACTTCTAATTTGATCTCATTATGATACTTCTGGAATATTGAACACTTTGTATGTATGCAAGAACAGGTCAACCATCCCTCTAATGTAAAATTGTTTAACATATTTTTAAATGATAATGAACATTGCAGGTACTGGAACTGGCAGCTAACATTTTCAAACAGATTCCTGAAGACATAGATTATGAAGGGACAGTGAAGATATTTGAAAATGATCATAGCCCACTCACTGTTGTTCTACTACAGGAGGTAAATACAGAGTTATCTTCCCTTTTTTTACTTTTTAAGAGAATCAGAGCATCATGCCATCTTTATTTTTCCTTGATGTAACTTTGGGCTATTTTAATAACAATGATGATTTGAAGTATAATAAGGAAGACTTAGTACAATGTACTTTTAGTAACCTTTTGTATGCTGACCTATGACCAAATCTGACAAAATACCAGCTGCTCTTATCTATCATATGAAAATTAGATCTAATATAGTTCTAGAATTTAAAATATCAAAACTATGAAGTGAAATTTGATATTGACTGTAAATATAGCTGAAGGTGTAGATTTGTAGGTGTTGAAATATTAAAAACATTACAATGACCAGAAAATTGTACAAGACAAACTATTAATTAAGTCTTAAATCTTTTTTTTAGATCTTGAATGATTTTTTGTTAAAATCAAAGGAAGAAATGGAATTCACAATGTTGTTTATACCAATCTCTGAAACATAGATGCATAGCTCTTCTTATGTCAGATTATCACCATATGCCACTCAATGAGGAGAGTTTTCTCTCCTTAAGTCAAATTTTGTACAATGTCACAGTGTGCAATATATCAGGACATTTACGGCATCACAGTGAAAAGGGCTTTGTTAATTCAATATGGAGGAAATTTTGTGGCAGAGTTGGTAATCTGACAAAGGAATAGCTATGCAACTCTGTTTTGGTGATCGTTTATGTACATGTTTCATTCATTCATTTCAGATTGAAAGGTACAATTCCCTTATGAATAAAATAAGGAATGCATTAAAAGATTTGGAGAAAGGAATTCAAGGCTTGGTGGTTATGACTGTGGAATTAGAGAATATTTTCCAGTGTATATTTGATGGTAGGGTGCCTCCATCATGGCTGAAGGTAAGAATTTATATTTTTTGATTGATTTCCATACAACAAATTTTAGATAAGGAGAAATTTCATAAAGGATGCAATCAGCCTTAAATTTCAACTTTAGCATATCGGTACATTAGAAATATTATGTGAAAGTATTCTAGATAATTATATTTTCAAAATAAAAATTATTTACTTCAAAACCATTTAAAATTCATTTATGTAAAGGCTTGCTTAATTGGTCAGTTTGAACCAGCTAACATTCTTGGGAAATGAATTTATCTTATTTCAGGCCTATCCATCAATGAAACCATTAGCTTCGTGGACAAGAGACTTGGTGGCTAGAGTGGAACAACTTTCTAAATGGTCCAAGAAGGCACACCCACCAAATATATTCTGGATTCCAGGATTCACTTTCCCAACTGGATTCTTAACAGCTGTTTTACAGAATTCTGCCAGGAAAAATAATGTAATATTTGTTAAAGTTGAATATTTTAAAAGTTTTTATATGACCGCAAAATTTTTGTGGTCGTATATTGGTATGGTGCTGTCGGCGGCGGCGGCGTCGTTGTCGTCGTCGTCTGTAGACACTTTAGTTTTTGGTCAATAACTTTAGTTCCAGTAGATCAATCCTTATGAAATTTTAACATAATGTTCTTTGGTACAAAAGGAAGGCTTGGCTTAGTTTTTGTCATTGTGGCCCCACCCGTTTTTAAAAAAGGGGCCAAAAAGTGTTAAATTGGGTGTTTTCACATGTTTGTCTGTAGAATCTTTATTATTACTCCGATTTTGATGGGGTTTCTTTCAGTGTGCTCCTGAGGAAGTTTCCAATCTGGTGAATGCCAACGGATTTCACGTAGCATGTACCACTCACAAGATAAATGGGGCCCAACAGGGGCAAATCTCCAAAAAAAGAATTTTTTTATTCTAAGTCCGATTTTGATGCAGTTTTTTTAATGGATTCCTTGTGAAAAATTAATATGGCGCTCAGCTATTAGATTTTTGATAACTTGTTTCCTTTCCCAGCTATGAGGGGCCGAACGGGGCCAAAATTGCGAATTTGCAGATTATGTAGAATTTTTATTTTTCATCGGATTTTGGTGGGATTTTTTTCTTTGGATTCCTCTTGATCTAAGCTTTCAGTAGTATGCCAACAGATTTTGTGTAGGTCTTACCGTTTCCGAGCTACAAGGGGTCGAAGGGGCCAAAAATGCCATTTATCTAAATATGTGAAATCTTTATTTTTCATCGGATTTCAACGGCATTTTTTTCTTTGGATTCTTCTTGATCTAAGCTTTCAGCAGTATGTAAAACGGATTTGGTGTAGCTCTAACCGTTTCCGAGCTACAAGTGGTCAAAGGGGCCAAAAATGAAATTTTTCTAAATATGTCAAATCTTTATTTTTCATCGGATTTCGATTGGATTTTTTTCTTTGGATTCCTCTTGATCTAAGCTTTCAGAAGTTTGGCAACCGATTTGGCGTGGCTCTTACCGTTTCTTAGCTACACGGGGTCAAAGGGGCCGAAATTGCAATTTTTCTAAATATGTCATATCTTTATTTTTCATCAGATTTCGATGGAATTTTTTTCTTTGAATTTCTATGGATGTAAAGTTTTAGTTGATAGTACATATTTTGCATAGCTCTTACGTTTTTTTCATCAGTAAGTGATCAAAAAGGATGAATTTTTCCCTATTTTGTTTCTAGCTAATAACTGTGTCAAGCTTCTTTTTGTGTCCATCTAATTATTTTGTCAAGCTTTTTACTGTGTCCACATTCACTTTAAACTACTTTTGTTGAAATTTCAGTGGTCGACATGCTGCGGTTGTATCATGCTGCGCTCGGCGTAGCCCTTTATTAATCTTTTTTAGCTCACCTGACCCAAAGGGTCAGAGTGAGCTATTGCCATCACTTGGTGTCCGTCCGTCCGTCTGTCGTCTGTCTGTCCGTCCGTCCAACGTCCGTCTTCCGTCTGTTAACTTTTCACATTTTCATCTTCTCCTCTGAAACCACTGAAGCAAATTCAACCAAATTTTACAGGAATGAAGCATGGTAGGTCCTTTACAAAGATTGCTCACTTTGTTCTGATCCAATAAAAAATATGACCACCAGCGTGGAACTTAGGTTTAACATTGGACCCTATGGGAATAATCACATTTTCATCTTCTCCTCTGAAACCACTGAAGCAATTTCAACCAAACTTTACAGGAATGAAGTACTAAAGGTCCTTAACAAAGATTGCTCATTTCGCTCTGATCCGATAAAATACATGGCCGCCAGCACCGAAACATAGTTTAACATTGGACCCTATAGGAAAATCACATTTTCATCTTCTCTTCTGAAACCACTGAAGCAAATTCAACCAAACTTTACAGGAATGATGTATGTTAGGTCCTTTACAAAGATTGCTCATTTTGTTCCGATGCAATAAAAAACATGGCCGCCAGCGCTGAACTTGGGTTTAACATTGGACACTATGGGTAAAATCACATTTTCATCTTCTCGTCTGAAACCTCTGAAGCAAATTGAACCGTACTTTACAGGAATGATATACTAAAGGTCCTCAACAAAGATTGCTCATTTCGCTTGGATCTGGTTAAAAACATGGCTGCCAGCACAGAACATAGTTTACCATTGGACCCTATGGGAAAATCACATTTTCATTTTCTCCTCTGAAACCACTGAAGCAAATTCAACCAAACCTTACATGAATGATGTATGGAAGGTCCTTTACAAAGATTGCTCATTTCGTTCTGATTTGATAAAATACATGGCCGCCAGTGCAGAACATAGGTTTAAAATTGGACCATATAGGAAAAATCACATTTTCATCTTCTCCTCTGAAACTGCTGAGGCAATTTCAACCAAACTTTACAGGATTGATATACTAAAGGTCCTCAACAAAGATTGCTCATTTCCCTTGGATTCAATTAAAAACATGGCTGCCAGCACAGAACATAGTTTACCATTGGACCCTATGGGAAAATCACATTTTCATCTTCCCCTCTTTAATAAACCACTGAAGCAAATTCAACCAAACCTTACAGGAATGATGTATGGAAGGTTCTTTACAAAGATTGCTCTTGTTCCGATGCGATAAAAAACATGGGTGCTAGCGCAGAACTTAGGTCTAACATTGGACCCTATGGGAAAAATCACATTTTCATTTTCTCCTCTGAAACTTTTGAAGCAAATTCAAACAAACTTTACAGGAATGATGTATGGAAGATTCATAACTAAGATTGCCCATTTTGTTTTTATCCGATAAAAAATGCATGGTTGCCAGCAGGGAACATAGTTTAACATACATGTAGGATCCTATGAGAAAATCTCCATTTTCATCCATTAAAGGAAATTTATCCTAACTGTATTGGAGTAATGTATGGAAAGATATTAACAAAGAATACTTATTTCAATTTAATCCGACAAAAACATGGATGTTAGTAGAGAACATACATGTAGCTTAGACCTTATAGGAAAAACATTTTTGGTCATCAGCATAGGCATAGCTTAAAAGCATCTTTGTCAGGTGAGTGATACAGGCTCAGTATCTGAGCCTCTAGTTATTTTTAAGAAATTCATAGAATGAATTTTACTAGACAAAAAGTATATTGTGATGGTGTGTTTGAGAAATGAAGATACATGTAATCATATTACACTTTATATGGAATCTTATATGGAATCTTACAAAGATTCCAATTTTTTTGCAAATTATGTTTGCAATTATGCACCTATATCCATTATTACTTTGATATGTTACACTAGACTACTAGTATATATCTGAAGTATGTGAAGAAATAGGATTGTTAAGTGCAGTTACCCAACACTTATGGTCCTGCCACTTAAGGCAGTTGCGTTACAGTCATATTTATAATTGTTGTTTATCTTGTCTATTTGGACATTCTTCAACAAAGGAATCATCGGTGTCTTACAGAAACAAGTCTTGCACAAGGAACACAATTGTCTTGTTAATTTAATAGATATAAACTTGGCTTTTTTAGGGATGCTTTATTAAAACAGATATGGTACTCCTTGAAGGCACTTTGAAAATGATAATTCATAGAAGCAATTTGCATATTCATTTCCAAAAGGACTTTTTTTTCGACCACCTATCAAAACGGTGAAAAACTTTAACAGAACAATCATTACATGTATTTGATATCTGAAGAACATAAGTTGTTATGAAATGATCATTATAATTAGAGTCTTTTACAATGGGGAGGCCTGATAGTTTTCACTTTTTGTATTGACAGCAACGAAAGCCTCTGAAAGCGAGACCTAGGTATTACTTTCTAGCAGTGGTGGCTACGGCAGTGTTGTAAAACTTTTTGTAAAACCATAATAACTTTTTAACTGTAATACATACATAGATCATCTTTGGTCCACAGATACATGAAGTTATGAACTTGCCAGCATCACATGTTTCAGATGACCTTGACCTTGTCTTCATGGTTCAATGATTCCATGAAAGTCCAGACATAGTTTCACATTCAAATCTCTTCTCAGGATTTGTGAAGCATAGATCCATTATATATAGTGTATTAATGTATCTTAGTGGGTACATGCCAGTCTGCCATTGTCAAGTGACATTGACCTCATTTGTATGGTTTGGTGACTTTGTAAATATTGTGACATAGTTTTTCATTCAAGTCAGGTTATGTATAGAGATTCCATATTTGGTGTAATGCATTATCTTAATGAGTACTTGCCAGTCTGACTTCTGTCATGTAACCTTGACCTCATTTTCATGGTTCAGTGACTTTTGTTAATTTTATACTTTCTTGTCCATTTCTCAGCAACCTAAACTCTCCATATTATGTTTATTGTTTCATTTTAATGGGTAAATGCCAGTCTTGACACCTGTCAAGTAATCTTGACCTTTTGATTTCATGGTCAGGCATTAATTTTCTTGACCTTCAGTATTAAGTTTATCATGTGTAGACGACAATGTTTATGTTCTGTCGAGACATATCTGTGTCTACACTAGTTCTTTCCATCAACATGTCACTTTTTGGTAGATGGGAACTTTTTACTATTTATTTTGTTTCTTTTAGGTATCTATTGACACATTATCATGGGAGTTTAGTATTATGACTGTTAGTGATGAGAATATTATAGGACCACCAAAGGTAAGAGGGAAAGACGTAAAACTTTAATGAATATTATAGGACCACCAAAGGTAAGAGGGAAAGATGTAAAACTTTAATGAATGCAATATTGAATATGGATGTTTAATAATGAATTGCACTATTTCGTTTAATATTTATATATTGTAAACCATGTAAAACAACTTTCATTTGAATGAGGTTGATTATATTTTAGAGAGAAAAAATACCATGAAATCAAAATATATTAAACTGGAATTCTCATATTATCAAAAGGCAATAAAAATAAACAGCTGCATATTTTACTGAAGCTATGGTTCATGTACAAGAAAAAAAGTAGTTTCATTTGCACCATTAATAAAAACTTAGAAAAAAACACCACTGCCTGTAAAGCTTACCTCTTTGTACAGCATTGTCACATTTGGAACACATCAGTAAACAAGAATCGATCGTAACCATTCTTCCTAACAGAGCCATTCCTGCATGAAAGTCACAGACTGCATCTGAAGACTGCATTGCAGCTGTCATCACAATGCATATCAAAATGGTTGATGTGGAACATGTCAGGATGCAGGAATGGACTTATACCATTCTACCAAAATCAAGTCACTCATGCATAAAATGTAGGTCACAAACCGCATCCAAAGCTTGCAATGCAGCTGTCACCCCAAAATACATCATGCACACCAATATGGTTGATGTGGGACATGTCAATTAGCAGGAATGGATTCTAATCATTCTACCTAACCAAGTTGCTCAAACATATAATGAGGTTTTAGACAGCATCTGAAGCAAGCATTACAGCTGTCATCTAGTGCACTAGGCATACCAATAAGGTTGATGAGGTACATGTCAGTAAGCAGAAAAGGACTTGAACATTGTATCAAACTAGACACTTTATGCAAAAGCTTACACAGATGTTATTGGTTTCAAATAAGCCCCTCACTTCATTAAGTGAGCTTATTATAAACCATGATTTTTGCATTGAAAGATGAGAAAGTCATAAGTTATAGAAGAAACATTTCACATTATCTATTTTGTCTGATATTTACAGGATGGTGTATATGTTAAAGGTTTATATTTACAGGATGGTGTGTATGTTAAAGGTTTATATTTACAGGATGGCGTGTATGTTAAAGGTTTATATTTACAGGATGGTGTATATTTTAAAGGTTTATATTTACAGGATAGTGTATATGTTAAAGGTTTATATGTGTGTATGTTAAAGGTTTATGTTTACAGGATGGTGTGTATGATAAAGGTTAATATTTACAGGATGGTGTGTATGTTAAAAGTTAATATTTACAGGATGGTGTGTATGTTAAAGGTTTATATTTACCAGGATGTTGTGAATGTTAAAGGTTTATATTTACAGGATGGTGTGTATGTTACAGGTTTATATTTACAGGATGGTATGTATGCTAAAGGTTTTTATTTACAGGATGGTGTGTATGTTACAGGATGGTGTGTATGTTAAAGGTTTATATTTACAGGATGGCGTGTATGTTAAAGGTTTATATTTACAGGATGGTGTGTATGTTAAAGGTTTATATTTACAGGATAGTGTGTATGTTAAAGGTTTATATTTACAGGATGGTGTGTATGTTAAAGGTTTATATTTACAGGATGGTGTTTATGTTAAAGGTTTATATTTACAGGATGGTGTATATGTTAAAGGTTTATATTTACAGGATGGTGTATATGTTAAAGGTTTATATTTACAGGATGGTGTGTATGTTAAAGGTTTATATTTACAGGATGGTGTGTATGTTAAAGGTTAATATTTACAGGATGGTGTATATGTTAAAGGTTATTATTTACAGGATGGTGTTTATATTAAAGGTTTATATTTACAGGATGGTGTGTTTGTTAAAGGTTCATATTTACAGGATGGTGTGTATGTTAAAGGTTTATATTTACAGGGTGGTGTATATGTTCCAGACCATAAGCGTATCTGGACCGTAGGCCTAGGGTCCGAACCATACAAGTATTTTTTCGAAATACCCATACGGTCGGCCCATACGCGTATGGTCCGACCGTACGCGTATGGTCTGGCTATTTCAAAGTCTTGCGTGTTCTTGGATAGTATAGCAATTATTTAAGATAATGTAAAACAATATTATTTAATGAATTAAGCTATTAAGTTTAGAAACAACTAATATTTTAAAAAATCGTTATTTAAAGAAAATAAGAACAAAATAAGAATTTACCATAATTATGTTTTGGAGATGCCTTTATAAATTGAGTTATTAATTTAATTTTATTTGAGATAAAATAATGAAAAAACTTGTGCTTCGTAAAAAGTAAATGGGATGTTAATTGAAATAAAATATACCGTGTGAAAATCCTGAGAAAAAAAAACATTGAATACCACCTTTAGGGAAAAACATGTTTCACAATTACTGCAAAAAGGATGCAATACCAAAAATCTCGTATAAAGACCTAATAATTTACTTCCTTGTTTGATTAATGAATGTAGTGTCTGTCTTTTTCTTTGTGCTCATACGGTCTAAATATGTGCGTATGGTCCAGCTCATAGCAGACCGTACACGTATACTTATACGGTCCGACTGTACGCGTATACGCGTATGGTCAGACCATACACGTACAGTCGGAACATATGAGTATACGCATACGGTTTAGACTGTACGCGTACGGTCCAAATACGTGTATGGTCTGGAACATATATGTTAAAGGTTTATATTTACAGGATGGTGTGTATGTTAAAGGTTTATATTTACAGGATGGTGTGTATGTTAAAGGTTTATATTTACAGGATGGTGTGTATGTTAAAGGTTTATATTTACAAGGAGCTGGATGGGACATGAAGAATTCCTGTTTAATAGAAGCCAAACCAATGGAGCTAGTGTGTCCTGTACCAACTATTCACTTTAAACCTGCAGAGATCAAGAAAAAGACTGCTAAAGGTAGTTAGAAGAATTATTATAAATAAAATATTGTGGAAATACTTTTAATTGTCATAAAAAAATGATTAAACCATAACCACACTCCCATGTTGTGATCTGGTGGTATGAAATTCATGGAGATCTGGATGCTATCCAGTAGCTATCCTAGAACGAAGGCAAAAACCCTTAGTCCTTAATTTAGAATAAAAGCTTTAAAATTACTTAGAATTAATTCATTGGAATTTCCAATCCTATCTTATCATTTTATTATCTCCCTTTTAATTGTGATTTAAAACAAAAGGCATCTTTTGCTTGTCTTACTAGCAAAACTAATTAAAATATTAGTACTTTTTGATAATAAAATGCTCTAAATAAATTGAAAATTGTAAAAGACTTCTGTTTTATTCTATTGCCTTAATTTGTTTTTACAGGTATATATACATGTCCATGTTACTACTATCCTAACCGAGCAGGAGAAGGAGACAGGTCATCTTTTATTGTGGGAGTAGAAATGAAGGCAGGAGAGAAGTCTCCAGACCACTGGGTCAAACGAGGAACAGCTTTACTCATGAGTTTGGACTACTAAACAACATTTTTCATTATAAACTTAATATTTCACTGATATACTGTAGATAGTGAAAACTCACTGTTTAAATGTTTTGTAATATTGGATCATAATGCTTGGTTTTATTATTGATGATTTTATCTGTTTTATACATGAAAAATAGGCAAAAAAGAATATGATTTTCATTCTAATATACATTTATTTTGTTTTTCATGTTGTAAAGACTAATTTTTTTAGCTCACCTGACCCATAGGGTCAGTGTGAGCTATTGCCATCACTTGGCATCCGTCGTCCGTCCGTCCGTC
>MJUU01023461.1:90866-111888 GCA_002080025.1 Modiolus philippinarum
AAAATCACATTTTCATCTTCTGCTCTGAAACCACTGAAGCAAATTTAACAAAACTTTACAGGAATGATGTACCAAAGGTCCTTAACAATGATGCTCATTTCGTTCCAATCCGACAAAAAACATGGCTGCCAGCACGGAACATGGTTTAAATTGGACCCCATGGGAAAAATCACATTTTCATCCTCTGCTCTTAAACCACTGAAGCAAATTCAACCAAACTTTACAGGAATGATGTACTAAAGGTCCTTAACAAAGATTGCTCATTTCATTCTAATCTGACAAAAAACATGGCCGCCAGCACGGAACATGGTTTAACATTGGACCCTATGGGAAAATTCACATTTGCTTCTTCTCCTTTGAAACCACTGAAGCAAATGCAACCAAACTTTACAGAAAGGATGTACTAAAGATCCTTAACAAAGATTGCTCATTTCTTTCTGATCCGATAAAAAACATGGCCGCCAGCATGGAACATAGTTTAACATTGGCCCTATGGGAAATTCACATTTTCATCTTCTCCTCTGAAACCACTGAAGCAAATTCAATCAAACTTTACAGGAATGATGTATGGAAGGTGTTTTACAAAGATTGCTCATTTCGTTCCGATCCGATAAAAAATATGGCAGCCAGCGCAGAACTTAGGTTTAACATTGGACCCTATGGAAAAAATCACATTTTTCTTCTTCTCCTCTGAAACTGCTGAAGCAAATTCAACCCAACTTTACAGGACTGATGTACTAAAGGTCCTGAACAAAGATTGCTCATTTCGTTCCGATCTGATAAAAAACATGGCTGCCAGCGCGGATCTAAGGTTTAACATTGGACCCCATGGGAAAATTTACATTTTCCTCTTCTCCTCTGAAACCGCTGAAGCAAATTCAACCAAACTTTACAGGAATGATGAACTGAAGGTCCTTGATTGCTCATTTTGTTCTGATCCAATGAAAAACATGGCCGCAAGCACAGAACAAAGTTTATTTTGGCCCTATTGGAAATTCACAAAAAAAAACATGGCCACCATACAGAACATCGAAAAATCCTGCTGTTCAGCATTTTGTCAGGTGAGCGATACAGGCTCAGTGTCTGAGCCTCTAGTTTTCTAAAGAAATAATTTTCAATTCTAGTACATCTGTATTGCCCATTCACTTACTTTTTTTCTCTTCTTTGTTATACCCCCTGCTTTAGTGGGTGGTATAAATTGATCAGGGTGTCCTTCTGTCCGTTTGTCCATCCATCCATTCGTCTGTCCGTTCGTCCATCCGTTCATTAGTTCGTTCGTCTGTCCCCCATAGGGTACTTACTTTGTGGCAACAACTCCTCCTAGACCACTTCATGAAATTCATTGAAACTTTCAAAGAATGTCAAGTATACATTGCCCTTATGCATCATCTATTTAAAAATTTCATTTGATCTAATTTTAGAGGGAGTGGGTGGTATGATATTAGTGAGCTATGCTCAAATTTTTCTAGTTTATACTAGATTTAGTCATATTTCTATTATCTCTGAATTTTTTTGGAAATGGACCTAGGAACCTTGTCGGCCCATGTCCTCTTAATTTCACATTTAAATGGCTACTTGGATGTTGATATAATGTTATACAATTGTAGTATAATACCTGAAGACGTGCATGTAGTAATATGGTTGCTGCTTGAAACTTTGAAGAGGACTTTGAAAACTTTCTCAAAAAAAGGTGGGAGGTACCTTGTCAGTGCATGTCCTCCTAAATGTATGCTTGGATTTTGATGAAATGTTACACAGTTGTAGTATACCACCTGGAGATAAACATGAAGTAATACGGTTGATGCTCAAAATTTTTAAGGGGAGTTAATGCAACTTTGAATATTTTATGAAAAAAGGAGGGAGTTTTTCCTTGTCGGCATATATCCTAAAAGGATGCTTGGATTTTGATGAAATGCTACACAGTTAAAGTTGACATTTTATGAAGTAATATGGTTGCTGATTGAAATTTTGAAGGGGAGATAATTCAACTTTGTATACCTATATTGTGTCTACACACATTTGTTTGCACTTAATTGATTCAGGGTTCATTTGCTTTGCATCTCAAAATATATACAAGGAACATGGTAAACGTACATTGAATCTCTTGAATAGTTGATATACATGTAAAACTAAATTTTAATAAAGATATAGTATACAAAGGATGTGAAATGGTACTGATTATCTTTGATTTGATTCTGCATCACTGAAGTATAGTTAAATTCTACCATAAATGGATGAAAAGTGTTTGACTTCAATTTAAGTTTTTTTTAATTAATGCTCATGAATGAAAAAAATGAGCATACATATAATTTTTAAGCTGTTTGGAGGTAAATAAAGGATTATGCATACCACCGTACCATACCATGTTTTACAGTAAGCCAAGTTGAATATTTTAAGGTCACAATAACTGTAATTTCTTGAATTTTTATGAAATATTATGAGATGTATTTTATTTTTCAAGTTTTTTATTAAAGATATATTTTATCTGCATGTCATTTTTATCCTTTATTCTTAGAATTACCATTTTGAAATCATGAAAATTTCTAGC
Source organism: Modiolus philippinarum (assembly GCA_002080025.1). Lineage (NCBI taxonomy): Eukaryota > Metazoa > Mollusca > Bivalvia > Mytilida > Modiolidae > Modiolus > Modiolus philippinarum. Next base: position 93,415 of record MJUU01023461.1, read on the forward strand.
AAATTTACCAAACTGGAACAGTCTAAATTCCAAAAGGTCCTTGGGCATCTGAAAAGTATATTCAACATTTCTACAAGACAAATTGAACCCTAAATGCAAATACTTAGGAATTATCATCAGAAAATCTAAAAGAGTATTGTGCATTTACATACTGTATGCAGAAGTACCATAAAAAAATTTGATTCCTATTGTATCAACAACATGTGTGAAAATCGACACATTGGGTCACTTGCTTGAACATTGAAAAATTTTTAAAAAATCTAAATGTTTACCATGCATGTACATGATATATGCAACCATTCAATATCAAAATCCAAAGAGAATAAAATCCAAGGAAAGTATCTCTAATTTTCTCTGGAAACTATGATGAATGTGATTGCCTTCAAATGGTATTTGCTTTGTTTTTTTTTTCTCGGATATATTTACACTATGTTGGGTTATATAGGACCCTCTAACTCCTAATAGTCATTACTTTGTCTGTCTGTCCATTAGCAGATCCAAGAGGGGACTTGGAGGGTTGAAACTCCATTTTCTATGAAAATATATTTTAAAATTCGTTCAAAACTTGGGCAAAATTAACTAAAAATGGCAAAAAATTTGTCTGAAACACCTTTTTTGTAGTCCTTTCTTGAATCCCCCCTTTTCGAAGGCTGGATCTGCCAATGCTGTCAATTTCAGATATCTGTTTGTTTTCTGTTTAATAACTTGATTTGTTGGTCAAATCCAACTCTCAATATTCTAGTTAAATCTTTACTATAAGCCCTGTTTTATTTTATACATTTCTATTGTCTGAGTTGATTATTTTTTTCAAATGATATTTTGTTGTATGCCATGCCATTATGTGTATGTATAAGTCCTGTCATTATAGATATCGTTGAGGATGTTTTTTGTCACATTTGAATTTAATGTGCACATTATTATTCAGGTAATGGTGTTCCATGATTTATTTTTGTTCTTGAATGTTTTGATCTTGTTTTCATGTGGACAGTTTATATATTTTCTGACAGTGTCTTTTTTCACCTGGTTTGTTCAGTCATTCAAAATAGCTATGACTTTGGGAAGGCACACTGCAAACATTTATCAAAACTACTGCCTTTTGAAAACAGGTTCACTAAACAAATATGTACAACTACAACAGGTATTGACTTATGAAATGGACAATGAACTAATACACAACAAAGATCATAGATGTAGTTAACTTTGGGCAAATACCCAAAAGCCAGTACTTCGATGCTGGCCCGAAAACCAATTTTATTTGAAAACATGCAATATCTAAATTTTAGAAAATTTTGTTTAAAACTAAGGAGTATCTCCCTCTAGCATAGCTCTGCCCTTTGCTGATTTTGGCTTTTCTTATTTAGATCTTATTGGATATTTGTTCTCTATCAGTTTTGATACATATTTCAGTTCATGGACGTCCAAATGTTTTGAATTTATCTGCACTGAAGAAACATAAGTTGTCGAAATGCGAATATGATCAGAGAGGCCAAAGGCCTAGTTAACGATCTCGAAGACAAGGTAGAAGCAAAATTCACAGTAACTTTGGTATTTTGTTATTTATACACTACACAGGTACATACACCTACTGATATTTGTGTTTGAAACAAAACAGCACAATTTCATAGACCACTATCTATACAACCAATGATTGGGAGAGATTATACAGATATGTTTTTAGCTCACCTGGCTATGCCAGGGTGAGCTTTTGCCATCACTTGGCATCCGTCGTCCATCCGTCCGTCCGTCGTAAACTTTTCTTTAAAAATCTTCTCCTCTGAAACCACTGGGCCAATTGAATCCAAACTTGGCCTGGGTCATCACCAGGGTATTTAGTTTAAAAATTGTGTTCGGTTAGTCCGAGGACCAAACAACATGGCCTCTGTTACTAAAAATAGAACATAGGGGTGAATTGCTGTTTTTGGCAAATAAATCGAAAACCGTTGCAGATATCAAAAATCTGACACTGTGTAAAATTGTTCAGAATGCCGAGATCTATCTGCTCTGCAATTTTGAAGAAAATTGGAAAACCAGTCTTAGACTTATAGCCCCTTTTCTGTAAATTTTTCAAAATGTATGCATTTTTTTATTTTATATTTCAAAAACTGCAACAGATAGAGGTAAAGTGTAAATTGGAATAATGTTCAGCATATCAAGATCTAAATACTCTGAAATTTTGAAGAAAATCCAAAGGCCTGTGTAGGAGTTATGAGTTATTGANGGTTTGAAACCAAATTGAAAATGGTTAAAAATTGTGTTTCACGTGTATGAACTGACGTTGTTTGACTTGTCATTTTCATAAACATAGTTGAGTTGAGAAATCGTCAGTTAACCAGACCAGGCGGTTATCAAGAACATCATTTAAATATATTGTACGGATTTTGGTGGAAAATCTTTTCAGCCTCCCAGGTGTGATGACAAATCAAAATAATTCAGTTCAAAACTTTTTGTCATCAAAATTGTACCTATCCCTCTCTCTTTGTATTTTCTTTGAATATTTTGTATTTCTTTAATATACCTTTTATTTAGCTGACAAAAGAGTATAACATTCTTTTTTTTCAACTAATCAGGGAAAACCGAATAACAGTACTCTGTACTTTGATTTTATTTTATATTTCAAAAACTGCAACAGATAGAGGTAAAGTGTAAATTGGAATAATGTTCAGCATATCAAGATCTAAATACTCTGAAATTTTGAAGAAAATCCGATGGGCTGTGTAGGAGTTATGAGTTATTGATTGATTTTTACCATTTTTTTTTTCCAATGCCATATGGTTTATTGGTTATTTCCCTTTAAATTCTGTGTTCAAATCTTCTTTGGTTAACTTTTCTCTTTTAAGCTTTGGAGAAATTCCCTGCTATAGCTTTGTTAAAACAATTATTTTTATTTATAATTAAGAGCAAAAACAGTGTTCTTGTACCAATTTTTACAATTTTTTGCAAAAATACTTTCTAAATCTTTACCTTATTATATGTTACAATTATTTTTCTATATAAGATATTTTGTCTTACAGGGATGTGTTTGATTGGCCACTGTACTATATGCTTTGCTGACATGAATACATATGCAGTTTCTTGGCCTCATAGCCTGCATAATTTTTTGTTGTTAAATAAAGCTTTCAATTTTAATGATCAAGTGATGACATTAACCTTGAGAACCACAGATGGATTTGATTACCACATGGCATCTATGATACTATGAGGTGCTGACTAAGTATTGTGACTTTGGTGCCTATATATCATCCAACATGGCCATCTGCGGGGAACTTAATTTATTACTTGACTGTATGGAAATAGCACATAAAGAATTTTTTATCTGAAACAACTTTGCTAGTTAGAATAAAACTTAATCACAATGCATCTTAGATGGTCCCCTTCAAAACAGATGTCCCTCAAGTCTGCACCTTATGCAAATTGGCTACCAATGGGAAACGTAGTTTAATATTGGAGTGCATTCAAAGATCTTCTTCTTTAAAACCATTTTGCCAATTGTAAATAAACTTTGGCACAACACTTAATTTTCTTTAAAATTGTGTCCTGCAGATCCATCCCTTATCCAAGATGGCAGGCAATAGGGAAAATAGTTTGATCATATAGCATAAATGTTTGTTTACATAGTTTGAAAATGAGACCCTTTAACAGAGAAGTTTATTTGAATTTATGTATTGACCATGGTCCGGGTGAGCGATACAGGTTCTTTAGAGCCTCTTGTTAAAACTATTAACTAATAAATGATGCTGAGGAAAATTACACATACAAATATGATTAATTGATTGATTGATATGGGGTTTAACGTCACTTTCAGCAGTTTTTCAGCTATCTAATGATGGACATGTTTAGTGGTGGAGGAACCCAGAGTGTTTGGAGAGAACCACCAACCTTGGGCAGGTAACTGACATACTTATCACTTACCATTGTAAGTCAAGTGCACCCTTTTTTGTAATGCTCAAAGTGGGGTGCAAACTCACACTGCAGAGGTGATAAGACTATAGTGGTTGTATAGGTAGTAGAACTACCTTAACCACTCAGCCACCCAGGCCCCCATACAAATATGTACAACCATTGATAAAGTATTCATATTACAAGTACATACACAAATATGTATAACTCTTGATAAAGTATACTTATCAAGAGTACACACAGTGATATGTACAACTATTGATAGAGCATACAAGTCCATACACACTAGATATTGATAAAAGGCACTTGGGGGAAAAAGTGTACTCGCAGATATGTACAAGTACTGATAAAGGACACTTAGGAAAGGCATACACACAGATATGTACAACAAGTGATAAAGTATTCTTATGACAAGTACACACACAGATATGTTCAAGTATTGATAAAGGACAGTTAGGAAAGTCATACACACAGATATGTACAACTATTGATAAAGAATACTAAGACTAAGTCCACACACAGATATGTACAACTATTGATAAAGAATACTTAGACTAAGTCCACACACAGATATGTACAACCTACTATTGATAAAGAACACTTAGGAAAATTATACAACAGATATGTACAACTATTGACAAAGGATACTTAGGTTAAGTCCACACACAGATATGTAAAACCTACTATTGATAAAGGACACTTAGGACAAATACACACAAAGATATGTACAAATATTGATGAAGGACATTTGTCAACACACATATTTAGAAAACTATTGACGAAGGATACATGGGTCAGGTACATTACACACATAAGCAGGCATTCACATCAAACTTAAAACAGATAAACGACAAAGACAAAGAGAAGCACATCAACAATTGACCTTTAGCTGAGGTACACTTCACAGATATTTACAACAATTGAGTTCTGGCTTAAGACAGGTGCACAACTCAAATATGTACAAGACAAGTATACTACACAGTACCTTTAGTAAGTAATTTTTAATTGGGCAGAGATGCATTTGACAGTTATACAGGCTCAGTCAGTACATAATTTATACAAAAACTCATAAAGAATTCTGACTCAAGTGTACAAAAATTGAAAATTGAAAGTGACATCTCAGTCACTGTACATGGTAGGATCATCTAACATTGCATATTATTGCTGCGGTCAAGCAAGTGGCAAAACTTTCAGTTCACCGAAGTTAAGATTTACATCCCAAGCTGTCTACCTTTCATTGACCAGTCGTCTTGTAAAGACAACATTGTATACATTTGTCAGGTTTTCACGTCTGATATATCTACAATGTAGACATTTGACATCGATGAATCTTACACATTGTGTAAGCTTGGGTGTTAATCTTGACTTCATTAAAATAAAAGTTTTGCCACTTCCTTGACTGCAGCTTTAATGCATCTCTAATGGTTTTGTCAGCCTCCAGACAAAATTAGGTTACTTTGACCTATATTATTTGCTTGAGTGACAACATTCAAATTTATGTCTATGTTCAGATCTCATTCACTGTACGTGGTAGAATCATCTAACCTTACATATGCATGCATCTATGAATTAAGATATGTCAGCATCTAGGCAAAATTAGGTCACTTTGACCAATATTTTTCAGCTTGAAAGGATGACTTTAGATTATGATCTTTCTACATGGTAGGATCATTGCATATTCATGCATCTCTGATGTTAGGTAAGCATCTGGACAAAATTATGTCACTTTGACCCAAATTTTCTCCTTGAAGGGACGAATTTAGATCTAACCTTGCATATAGATACATCTGTATTAAAGGTCGTCATCCAGGCTTATTAATATTTGACCAAAATTTTCTGCTTAATTGACTACATTCTTCAATTTTATGGATGAGTTCAGATCTCATTTGGTGTGCATATATATATATCATCTAATCTTGCATGCATTCTTGCACTTGCATGCAATTTTGATAGCCACGGGTCAGCATCCAGGCAAAATTTGGTTGCTGTGACAATGTGCCATAACTAGGCAATCTAAATTTGTAATCGTTTATTTATATGTTTTCCATATTTTTTGCAAACTTTTTATATTTATTGATTTCATCTGGGACTAATATTTTAGTCCCAGATTTTATACAGAACTTCAATTCAAAAACACAAAAAAGATTTGCCACTGATGTTTTGAAAAGAAGTTAATTTTATTTGATATAACTTTAATATCACGAAGCATGAAGAATACTTCTATGTTTTTCAAGAAAGGGGAGATCACTCAATTAAAAGTAGTTTGGGAAGGTGGGACCATGAATTAGAAAAAGGATTTTTGGGAAAAAATTATTATAAATATGTTTCAATAAAATGTATTTGATAAATTCAATAAAGAATAGGTCAATCAACCACCTCATTCTTTTAACAGAAAAATTTGACCTAGTAATAAGTTATTTCATAATTTATATATCCCTTTGATAAAACTTTTTCAATATTTTGCAAATATGCAATATTATTCAAACAAACTTGATACTTATTGTTCATTCATATTTAAATTATTGTCATTAAGGGCATATCCAATAGTTTCAGGGGAGATAATAGCAAACACAAAAGAAGGCAATGTTTCACTGGAATATGACATTGTTAAATGTAACGTCACAAAGTAATTCCCATTGTTTCCGAGGGAAAGGTAATTTGTACTTTCAAGTTTGGCGGACTTTATGGGTGTTACCGATGCGAGATTTGTTAAACGTTGCATATTTTAATGATTTACTCAGAAACGAACTTGGTAACCAATGTGGTTGTTGAGATTTTTGAGTAGCATATTGTTAGAAGTACATGATATCAAAATTTCATAAAATCGACAATATGAGAAGGATGTAAATTATTGTAAACTTGAATTTGTAATGGGGACATTTTATGCCACTTTTACTGTTACAAGAGCTTCATATTCATTGCTTTAGGGGAATAGCACATACTTTCTCATATAAAATTATTTTTTCTGTAACTCTTTAAAACCTTGACTTTGCTTTTCTGTCACTTTGGTATCTATTGAATTGAAAATATTTTATTCATTATTTTTCAAACTAGAACTTGATTTTTCTTTGAAAAACACAAAAATAACCATTTTTCAACCTCGATTCCCATGGAAACAAGATCGGTGACCCATTATTTTTTTTGTCATTTTTGGAATCCTCGCACTTGATTCGCAATATATCTAAAAATTGTAAAAATGACAATATAACAAGAAACTGTTGGAAATGCCCTTAAGGGCATATCCAACAGTTACATGTTATATTGTCAATATCACAACCTTTAGATATGTTGTAAAACAAATACCGAGGATTCCAAAAATGTTAAGAAAATATTAGGTCACCGATCTTGTTTCCATGGAAATTATGGTTAAACATTGATCATTTTTGTGTTTATCCAAGAAAAATCAAGTTCTTGTTTTCAATGTAATCACTACAAAAGCAACTGAAAAACAAAGTCAAGATTATAAAGATTTACAGAAAAATTAATTTGACATGATAAAGTATGTTCTTGTTCTCTAAATCAATGAATATATAGCACTATTAACGGTAAAAGTGGCTTAAAATGTTCCATTCCAAATTCAAATTTACAATACATGTATTTTAAAACCTTCTCATATTGTCAATTTTATGAAATTTTGTATTGTGAACTTCTAATAATATACTTCTCAGAAATTTCAAAAACAGTTTAGTTCGCCGAGTCCGTTTCAGAGATAATCATTAAAATATGCAACTTTTAAAAAATCTCCCATGGGCTACCCCTAAAAAGTTCGCCAAACTAGAATGTACAAATTACCTTTCTTCGAAAACAATGGGAATTACTTTGTGACATTACATTTTTTCAACGTCCTATTCCTGGAAAACATTGCCTTCTTTTGCGTTTTGTATTATCTCCCCTGAACCCTTAATTTAGACAACATTCTTATTGATCGAATGATTATATTTTTGCTATGCACAAATTTTAACCCCCAAATAAATATATTTTCAATTTCACACAGTAAAAATTGTGGTCACAGGTCTTAATAATTGCTTCTGACAGGCAAAAGCAGATATCTTATTTTCCTGTCGTACGGATTTTTTTCATGTCATTTTCGGAAGTTGTTTTTAATATGGTAGTGTTGTTTCCCCCTTAGGTGCCCCTGTCGAATTTGACCAATCAAACTTCGGAAAACAAATCTCGTTCATATGCGAGACGTACAAACCTGGTCGTCGTTGTCAAGGTAAACGGTAGTGTATTTTGTTGCTTTCATATCTTAAATATTAATTTCACCCTCATAAATTTGTAAGAAATTTGATTCTGATCTTATATTCCATGTTTGAAAAGCTGTATCATTGCAAAGAAATCTTCAAAATTCATGGAAACTAATCGGCCATAGGCGCATATTGAAGGTCGTGGGGTTTGTGTAATTTGAAACCTGAGACATTCCTGGCTATTATTCTCTGGATTTGATCACTTGTATCGCGAGTTGTGAGATTTTTTTAATTTTGGGACACTATCTTTAAACAGTGTAAAGATTAGATTTTTGAAGACACCAAGTTGAACTAATAACTTTCAAGACTTTCTGGTCCAAAATGTTTTCTTTGACCCAATTATTTTCTGGAAATTTTTATTCTTGTGCGTTTTACATAAAATGCTCTGTCATCATCATTAATGCCACTAGTCACAAAACCAGTTGTAATTGCTGAAAGGTTACTATGCTTTGCTAGCTAGTGCATGATAATTTTGAAATTAAAATGAAATCTTTCAATTGTTACTGTTTATTAACTTGAATTAGAGGACTTTACTTGGCAATGATTGGGTTTTACAGTGAAGCTTTCACTTTTGACAGCTTGACATTTTGTAGATATGCAACCGATTCATTCTGCAGCCTTCATAAATTGGATTATACCAGTCAAATATTTTCACCCATTAATTATCTAATTTGACCTTGATTCCCATCTCAGTCTACAAAAACTACTTTGATTACATTTAGTTGACTAGTTACAAAACTGTCCAACAATTTAAGTTGGTGTTGCTTCATTTCAGATCTTTGTCATATTGACATTTTCAATAAAGTATTTTTATTAGTAGGGAAAGGTGCCAGCGATTGATATTCAATTTTTTGGGAAAGTCTCTAAAGGAAAAACTACCCTCCAGTACGGGCAAGTTCAAAGTTGTTTTTCATCCCCGATAATGAATTAACTCGCATTGGCAACCATGCGAGGTTTATTTTTCACACTGCTTTAAAGCATTAAAACAACATAAATATACTGATGGTCACAAAAATTGTTCTGGCAATGCAGTAGATGTTGCCAGACTTCAGGAAAATATCAATTTTGTGAAATTCTGCGAACTACTTTTAAAGTATTTAAGTCCACATTGTGGTACATTTTTACCGATGTAAACCGGAAGTGACAAAAAAAAATATGAAAATGTTTTGATTACAAATTTCAGTCACATGAATTTAAAAAATGCTTTTAATAATGAAACAAATTTGACTCTAACAATGTAAAAATGTTTCAGCTTTCAGAAAAGCATAATTTTATTAAAATCCATATACAAGTTTTTCAGTAGTGAATGCATATCAAACATCTCGCCATAGATAGTCTTATATTTACATGACATGCACATGGAATTATGATGTTGATGACAAACTTTTGGCCACATACACTTCTGTATACATAGATAGTCCTATATTTACATGGCATGCACAGGGAATTGTGATGTTGATGACAAACTTTTGGCCACTACATTTCTGTATATAGGAGTATCAGTATTCAGTGTACATGCAGATAGTAAGTCCACTGTAAATCACTATTGTGGAAAACGACTGGAATTTTGCCTTTGCAACCAAAAATTAGAGTTTCAAAACCAAATGAGTGAATGTTGCCCTTGTTCTGACATCTTTGTTAAAGCAATAGATGTAATAGCAAAAACATTGGTGTCAACAAACAAAAGAAACTTTTTTTTAAGCCCTGCCGTTAGGCGACGGGTGCATTAAGTTTTACCCTTGTCTGTCCGTATGTCCGGAATTTTCATCAAAGATTTCTCAGCTTGTGTACGCAGGAATGATTTGATATTTGGTCTGAAGCTTTTGTATGATGAGTTGTACTGTGTCTCCCCTTTTCAAGTCCATAACTCATCTACTTCCTGTTTGCCAATATATCTGTATGGCGGGGGCACTCGTGACCCATGGACACATTTTCTTTTATTTAGTAACAAATATACATGTAAGAAAGGACCATGGGGAAAGTATGAGTTTTTTTTAATGAACATTAAATGTATGGCTCATTTGTTATGCTACAAAAATGTACAAGTTCATGTGGAATAGTGAATCCCTCCAACAGCCTTATATAACTTCCAATTAAAACTGGGGACTTTTTCAAAAAGGAAAGTTCTGACAATTTGTTAGGCATTTGGTCTTTCTTGACTAAAAAAGCTACTAGAAAGAAAAAAAACTTGTCAGACTGACTTCATTTTTACCTGACTTGCCTGCTTTCTGGTAGTTTTTGATATGTCTGAAAGAACATCAGACAAAGAAAGATTTGTTACTGTCTTTGAAATTGGCTGGAATAAACAATGGTCATTTAATCTGTCATTTGTTTTACTTTCTTACAGAAAATACATTCATGAAATCATAACATCCATATAAAAGATGTCAGAGAAGGGTTCCAGAACTGGAACCCCAAATACCAAGAGGGGATCAAAAGCCAGCACCCCAAAAGGATCAAAAGCAGGAACACCTAAAGGTTCCAAGAGTAACACACCTTTACCAACATTAGATTCAGCTGTTGCTGCAGCTAATGGCTTAGCTGAACACGATGACATACCAGGAGGAGCTTGTAAGAATTTATTTACTTTATTCTAAAGAGCAAAATAGAAAATGATTAGTGTACAGGTCCCATTGTAAAACTATTTAATTGTTGTTGCCAGATATTACAATTTTTCGTCAGTGGATTTATTTGAATATAAGCCAAGTATTTATAGGGATTTAAATTACATTATTGTGCAGACTGATTAAATATTGATATATTAATCATGCAGTTTGAACATTGACCAAAATATTTTTTAAAAAGTCCCTTTATTATCCATAATAGGGGTAAATGTAAATATATCCATAATAGGGGTAAATGTAAATATCGACAAGGTTAATTATAGCCCATTTTATTTGGTAATCTTCATGATTTTAAGAGAGATGAATATTTAAATGTATGGAACATTTTGAAGTAACATTATTAGATATAAATTACTTATAACAGCTAGGTATTCAAATAGAAGTTTGAAAATGTCTGTCTTTTGTCCTACTATTTCCAATTTTACATCAAATTGTTATATTTAATTTAATCAGTTTTTATTATTTTAGGGCATTGATTGTAAAAATGGAAATGCCATCAGAATTTGATAGTAACTGAATAAAAACTTGTAATTTCAAGACAAACACAACATTAACACGGTCTTTCTTTGAGCATAAATACCTTATTGTATTTTGATTATTAAGTATAGTTGGTCTAAAACATAGAACCAATTCAACTCTGTCCCACTTGTGAGTTTGTGACATGCATATCTTTTCTCAGCTTCTGTGTATATTCAAAGTTGTCATCTTTTTACAAAGAAACTGTCAGTTATTGATACAAAATTGTGGAACTTTTGCAACATCAAACTATTTGATCCTGTAAAGAAGGTCAGGCTGTGACATTTATGGAATCAACCCTAATTACAGTTCTATGGAAGCATAACATTATGTTAATAAAAATATTTATGGGATTCAAGCTTTAAGTTCACTTATCCTGTTATTGTTCTATTGACTTGTTCTTTCTCTGACATACCAAGTTGTTAAAAAAATTATAATTTTCCGGTTCATTTATTCGCATCCTCCATGAAACTTATAACGATTCATTTGATAAGTAAATCTTGCATTCAATCCAGCTGATGTGAAAAACCAGAATATTCAAAATCTTGAAACAGATTTTTGTATTAAAATGAGTTTCAGTTATAAAATGAGATTTTTGTGGTTAAATCCATTGATATAATATCTTCTTTGAAGCAAATGGAACAATGCAGCCAGGAGAAGGTGACTTGGCAGTGGCCGCCAATGGGAGTGGTGAAATTACACAGCATTCAGAACCAGAGGTTCCTAAAGATACAGGACCATCTTTGGTAAATATTGATTGTACAAATAATGTGAATTCTTGAATATCAGGATACTTTTTTTAAAAATCTGTATGTTTTTTGAAAACAAAAAAAATCTGTATTTTTTGAACACACAGAAATTGTGTGATTGGTTCAAATTTGCTTCAGTTAGATGAAAAATGAGGAATAAAATACATAAATTCAGTACCATTATGATAAGATTAATGTAAACTACAGTTTTTACCTTCTTTACTTTATATTTACATGTCATATATATTATGGTACTAGACAGCATCTCTTATTTTACAGGTAACTCTCATCAAAGAAAGAGTTAATGTAAGTGGATTAACAGGAGATATGTGGAAAGAACTCCATGATGATGCCATACAATGTTTTGTTGATGATCCAGGGTTGAGATTTATGGTTGCATTCATTGATCAATATAAAGGATTTATCATTGAGTATGCCTTGCCAGCATATTATGTAGATCAGATGACATACTTTATCAAAGCTGATGGTGTAAAGGAGTTAACACCAGAAAACTTCCATCTTGTATTACAGTATGGAACAGTAAAAGGACAACATATAGAAAGTTTACTGAGGCTCATGATGGGGATTTATGCACCAGCCTTTTTTGAAAACACAACATGGCCAGACAGTATCCTTTAATTTGATAAATTACTATTCAAGGAATAAACTACTGTTATGTATTTTTTGGATAAGTGGAAAATGACAAGGATTTCATAATTGCATGATGATAATCTAGATCCTTCCTCTTGAACTTACAAATGTTACTTACCTTTTAAACAGACATTGAGAAATCACAGAAATTAACAAAAAAAAACTCATTTTAAATTTTTTACAAAAACATATGACCTGCAAAAAATACAAGTCTTTCTACTGATACTTCTTGTCTTTTTTCAATGCCTGTCTTTAATGAAGTCTCTCAGAATAATTTTGGTATAACTGCTAAATTAACTGAACAAAAGCTTTTGAAAAACATTTAAAACAGGGATGTGATATTTCTGCAGATTTCTGAGGATCAGGTTTTTTTCCAAATCTGTTTTGGTATATGATGTTCTACTATTGATTTCTGGTTATTTGTTTTTTTCCGTGGGACTTCCTATAACCAAATCTCATCCCTGTTAAAAATTTTTCTGTACATGCAAACCCTAATTGATTTGAGCATGTTAATGGAAATACATGAACCTTTTGCCTTTTTTTTGCATTTGTTCTTTTATGTTTTGTTTACATTTCTGTCCATAGCCATTATTTAGGGACTTAATAGGAAATGGACTCAACAAAACTTAGCTAATACATATATATCCTTAACTATATATTAGGTATAAAAAATGATTTCTCTGCACAACTACACAAATTTCTTGCCAATCTAACAGACACACGGTGGAAATTGGAGGGCAAAACTGTACTATATATACCAACAGAAGGATTTAAATTGAAATCAGAAGATGCTGCAAAGAATAAAGAATTAGTACAAAGATTAGAAAGTAAGGATTATTGAATGCAGTCATGATAATCTTCAAGACTGTTATGCATGAGTCTCATGATTTTTGTGTGAGACTTGCACATTTTATCCTAGTAAATTACTTTGATCATTATATGATTTGGGAACTCTTCTTCATATTACATTCCAAGACTTTGCAACCCTGAATGTTAATAATTGTATATTTTCATTTAAGAAATAATCAGCTTTAAGTTAAATGTGCATTTTATATTGCAAAAGACAAGCAGTTCATTTAGTCTTATTTTTGCCATATAGCATATACATGTATTTACAAGGAAAAGTAATACATATGATTAAAATGGGAGAGGACTAGTATAAGTTCTTCCTGTAGTCCAAGCCTTTTGATTTATCAATAAAACATTTTAAATTGAAAAATAAAATGATTGCAGTGATATACATTTGTGACCACATTAATATGTTAGCAAAGGTGATCTGACATTCAAGTATATGTGTGCAAAAAAAGTAAGATAAAATTTTTACCAGATTGTAGAAAAACAGCATATTGCTTGCATCTTACTAATCAATGGTAACCACATTCAGAAGTCTAAAGTTTAATTTACATGTGATTTATATTTTCTCAGCTGCAATGATTCATTGGGCAAGACAAATCAAAGAAGTACTAAGTTCTCAGGATGCATTTGAAATGGCAGAGAACTCTGGTCCCCTGGATGAAATACAGTTCTGGAAGGATAGGTGTAATGACTTGACTGGTATCAGTACACAGTTAGATAAACCAGGAGTGAAGAAAATTACAGAGATACTCACATGTGCCAAATCATCTTATGTAGCTCCATTCTTAAAGCTGTCTGGAGAAATTAAGGTTTGATTTGATTAAATCTTACTGAAAATTCTTGATTTGATATTTTGGCTTTACATTTAGATCATATTGCTTATTTGTTCTCTATCGGTTTTTAAACATCTTTGAGTTGATGGTCTTCCAAGTGTTTAGATTTTATCTGCACTGAAGAGACATAAGTTGTCAAAATGCGCATATGCAGAAAATAACTTCGGTATTTAGTTATTTGATACTGATTAAAGATACAAATATGAAACTTAATTGCAATTCACAATGGCAGAATAAACTTTTGAATAGAAAACTATACTTTGAATAATGGTTGTCAGTGATTTGTTTTTATTACCAAAACAAACACTAGAATGATAATAATTTTAAAAACTATGCATCACTTTTGCAACCATGTTCCAGACTAAAAGAGTATTCTAATTTTAATCCGTTGTAATGGTTTATATTTTTTGAAAAGCTTGTTACATGTTGTATCTGATATAAAGTTGATTATTTTCACAGCTATATTATTAAAGGTAATTATAAGATAAATCGTGTTTTGTGGATTGTCATTCAAACTTCACATGAATATAGCCAAAGGGGAGTTAACTGTTGAATAGTAACTGCACATTGATGTTTATAGCACTGTGATGCCAGTGTTCTTGTATGTTGCTTTGGTAACAGTTTCATTTATGGAAGGGATACCAGCAAATTTGGTGAAAGGAATGCACTTGATAAAAACCAATGCCAAAAGATTAAAAAACAGAATTTTAATGATGATTATTACAGTTTTTTTCTTTTTTAAATTTATAATTATTTATATTTATACAGGAAGGATCAAGACAAGCTGAAAGTAATTTGAAGTTTTTAATGGTGTTGAAAGATCCATGTTATGAGTTATCAGAAGCCAAACCAAAAGACATTCCAGGATTATTGCCAAAGATTCTAAATATGATCAGAATGATCTGGGTTAACTCAGAGTTTTATAAAACCAGGGAGCGACTAACTGGTATCTTAAAAAAGGTGAATTATCAACCCATTTTATGACAGGCTAACAATGCATGATGCATTAATTTTTTTTCAGACTTAAGTATGTATTTTTCTTTTATTTTTAAACTAATATTTAAAATTTTTTATATTCCATTATTTCAATATTTCAATTACTTTCTATAAATTTATGTAATAATTGAAAAAACAAATATACAAGAAATAACACTCAGTTCTTTTGCATATATATTAAAATATAAAGATTTGATTCAATCACAGGTATGGTTCTGTTCTTTATTGGTGGATTTCTGCTTTTGACAGTACAGAATTGTCCATTTGTGATTCTTTTATTATAGAGCAATATTTAGCTTCCGGAAGGCCATTTTCACTTCGTTTGTACAATCACTAACACAAATATCAGTAAACAGAAATATATTTGTTAATGATGAATTAGTATTATGACACTTCTTCTCTTCAGTAATGATCACATATCATCTCTCAAGCTACTTTAAAGTTTCATCTGTGTAAAAAAAATTCTTGATTCAGAGTTAAGGAATTTTAAACAGCAATGAAGAATTTATGAAATTTATTTTTGCTCTGCTTTAAGAAGAGTGATATTACATGATGAAGGAACCTACAACTTACAATTAGTTGTAACCAGAAATATTATATAATTAACAACAGCTTATAATCATTACAACTTCTGACCTGCAATCAAATCATTTTTTATATAGAAACTTTTGTTTCCTCATTAATTCATTTATATTTAAACACTTTTGAATAAAAATCCAACTTTTGATAATTAAAATGATATATTTTCAGATGAGTAATGAGATCATTAAGAGATGCTGTAATGAAATCAACCTAGATAAGATATTTGACGGCTATGTACAGACAGGACTAAACTCACTAAATGATTGTATTGAATGCTGTGAAACATGGAAAGAAATATATGACAAAGTATGATCTATTACCATGCGTAAATTGTTTATTCAAAGATACATCTATAGTTTTAAAAAACTATCAATTATAATTGTAGACTTTCATAGCTTGAATTCTGATCACTCAAATACTATGGATAAATTGTATCAATCTTCTGAATATGTTTGACTTTGGTTTTATGTTTAGAAGCCCCTAAAACTCAGACTATGAGAAACAGTATTAGAAATAAATTATTTGATATGGTTAAACGAGGTATATGTATCATTCCCTCACTGCAATATACATCAAAACAGAAATTTTATCATGGTTTATATCATACTAAGTAGAAATAAATTTAAAGTGTTTTTGCATGATCAATATGGCTGTAAGTAAACTGTCCATATTTTCACACCCCAGGAAAATAGCAGGTTATTTTATGCTTTTAAGCTCCTGGTGCATCTCAGACAAAATAAACGACTTCCAGTCCATATTGGCTTAGGCAAATTTAAACGACTTCCAGTCCATATCGGCCTGGCATTTCTAAATGTCGGAAGTATGTAATAAATAGTTTAATACATGTGCATTTCCATGTTGACATGATATCATCCCTCGACTTCGTCTCGGGCCAATATGGGTGTCTCGGGATGATAACCAGGCCAATATAGAAATGCCCATGTATTAATCGATATTTAATTTGTTGTAGACACAGGCTTTAGGTCTATTTTGAATATGAACACATGGTCATACATTGAATAGTCCTTTGAGTGTTTGAGTGACATTGAATAGTCCTTTAAGTGTTTGAGTGACAGAAATTCCACTATCTTTCTCAATATTTACTTAACACTATGAATTGATACTAAAAATTATATTTTCTCTATAGGTAATTTATGTTTACTCTATAGATAATTATGTTTTCTATATAGACTGCTGCACTACATAATTATGCAGTAAGTATAGCCAAGGTAATGGAGACAGGTTTAAAGTATAACACTCTATGTTCCAGGGTGAACAGAGCTATTCCAAACGGAATGCATGTCAATCAACACCCATGCTATAAATATCAGATATTCCCTTGCTTAAAAACTCAATGATAAGATAATTGGTAGAAGCCCACTCTTATTTTATATTGAATTATGGTTTTATGTTTAAAAAGTTCTTATGGGGCATAAAATTTTTAATATTCTTGACAAAATCTGAGATTCTCATTTCTGCATTAATTTTTATTTTGACAGTTAAAAAAAGGTTCATTTTTCTTATAATTTTCTGCTTTAAATGGTAGAAAAAAATTATTCTAAAACTTTGGTCTTCAAAAATTTGGCAAGGTTTAATTATAAGACAGTGAAAATTATAAAGTATAGGATAAAGAATCCATGTTCTCTTTGCATATATAGTCACTTATACTTATTGGTCATGTGGATAACATATTATGTTGTCCTTATATTTGAAAATCTGTTCACAAGGGGACCACAAAATAAAATTTATATCGTATTCAATCCCTTGAATGTCAGCCATTGTCTTCCCTCTATCCTCTATGAGAAGTATATGTCACCTACAGAAATCATGTACTATTTGATAAAGTAATGTTGTGTTGACACATTATTAAAGTTTTGATATTGAAGAATATGTCAGACTAATATGAAAATTGAGTGAAATGGAAATGGTATAATCATGTCAGTTGCTTTGAAAAAGGGAGCTTCAGAGTAAATGAACTAATATGTGTTGTTTTGAGTAACATAAAGGGAAACGCATTCCAGCATTTATTGTCTCGCCCGCGACGAAAGGCGCGGAAAGCGAGGCATATGTGTTCAAAGTATGGCGGCGGCGTAAACTTTCGTGTTAAGTTTTTGTGATAGGTCATTTTCTCAGTAACTATAAGTGGTAGGTCAATGATATTTGGTATATAGCTTGGTCTTGAGTAGTACATGACAGTCTGCTATATGGTTTTTGTCTGTGACCTCAATTTCACGGTACAATGAACATGTTAAGTTTTTGTGGATAGTTAAGTTTCTCAGCAAGTATTAGTGGTAGGTCAATGATATATGGTATAAAGGTCTGTCTTAGGTAGTACATGATAGTCTGTCATATGGCTTTTGGCCTTGACCTCAATTTCACGGTCTAGTGAGCATGTTTAGTTTTTGTGATTGGGTCATTTCCTCAATAACTATAAGTGGTAGGTCAATGATATATGGTATATAGGTTGGGCTTGGGTAGTACATGACAGTCTGTCATATGGCTTTTGTCCTTGACCTCAATTTCA
>MJUU01023464.1:32877-61363 GCA_002080025.1 Modiolus philippinarum
ATATATATATATATATATATATATATATATATACACTTTCGGAGACTGAAGGCGTGACCTCAATTAAAGTGGAGTGAAAAAAAATTTGTTGTTGTCTGTTCATTATTTTTTATAGCAGAAATTTCTATTTTTGAACTAAGGCATTTATTGATCTATAGTCCTGATATTAAGACTGGGGTTTAAACGATCAATCCAGTAGCTTTCTTTTGATCTTCTCTGGTTTACATTCCATGATCTATTTTGATTTATTGCAATGACTTGCATATTTTGCCAGTTGTGATTGTGAGTATTAAAATGGATTGCAGTGGCCTGGTACTGATCTTTATTTTCTATATGGTAACGGTGCAAGTTGGGGTTCAGGGAAGAGGGCTTTCATTTTGGGTGACGTATGGAGAACAGGCATACTTTCTCGGGATATTTCTGACAGATGTGGCAACTTTGGATGGAAGGTAGTAACCCACGGAATACGAGAATTTTTCTTCTTCTTGCCTCGATATTGTAATAATTGAGTTCGATCAATTGATGACACTTTTTGAATTTTTTTTTCAACATCTTTTTCTTTATAGCCTCTGTTAACAAGATGTTGTTTAAGTTCTTTGCTTAAATGTCTGTTCTTGTGAGCAGATACGGCGTATTCGAGTTGAAAGACCATACGGTACCGCATTTATGCAATGTCTTGGATGACAACTACTAGGGAGCAAATAAGCGTGTGCATATGTTGGCTTAGTATGCAAGTCAAAATCAATTTGGTCATCGACAAGTGTAGATGTTGTATCGAGGAATGTATTCGTTGTTTCTGAGATGTTTACGGTGAACTTGATGGACGGGTGGTAATTATTAATAAATTCAATGAATTCATCCAGGTTAGATCTTGTGTCTGTCCATTTCATTTTCAATGTCATCAATGTCATCAATAAAGCGCAGCCAGCTATATGGTTTATATGGTGCATCGTGTAACATGCGCTGTTCCAAGTCCCCCATGAAAATATTGGCGTATGATGGTGCTACTCTTGTACCCATTGCAGTCCCATTAACTTGAAGAAAATTCTCGTTATCGAAAACGAAGTTGCTACGTGTACGAACCAAACTCAAAAGCTTGACAAGAGATTTAGTGGAAGGTGATTTTATAGTTCTACTATCCCAAAGTTTTCGATAGGCGTCGATTCCTTCATCATGAGGTATGTTGGTGTATAAAGAGGTCACGTCTAAAGTAACCAAAATTGTGTTGGGCGGAAGGTCTACAGAGGGTGTTTTGTTGATCTAATCAGTCGTATCTTTCACAAAAGAAGGTAAATTTTCGACAAAAGGTTGAAGATGGAAATCAAGAAACTGGGAATTTTTTTCTGTGGGATGACCAATACAGTTGACTATTGGTCGGCCGGGAATTCCTTCTTTGTGTATTTTGGGGAGGAGATAAAATAAACCAGCTCTGGGTTTTTCAGGAAGAAGACCACCAAAAGTTTCTTGATCTATTTCTTCGTTTTTGGACATTGATTTGAGAGTTGTTACAATTTCTTCGCTGTATTTCTTTGTCGAGTCATTTTTTAATTTTTTATAAAAAGCGGGTTTTGAGAGTTGCCTGTTGGCTTCGGCATTGTAGTCAACGGTATTCATGACAACTACAGTAGAACTATTGTCTGCATTTTTGATAACAATATCCTCTCTCTTTTCTTAATTACGGAGTGCCTGTTTTTCGCATTCCGTGATGTTGGAAATGGGGCGACTCTCTTTCGGTAGTATGAGTTCTACTTTTTCTTGGACTGTTTCAATATACGACTCCAAGGCTCTAGATTTACTACACTTGGGCGTCCAAGTACTTGTCTTTTTGAATTTGTCGTAGAAATCAGGCTCTGAGTCTGAATCTGAATGCTCAGATATACCTTCTTCCTCCCGCTTTCTTTCAAAATATTCTCTTAACCGCAGACGTCTGAAAAAAGCATGCATGTCATCTTTGAATTGTTTAACATTTAGATGGCTTTGAGTTGGACAAAAACCAAGTCCTTTTGATAAAACAGATTCTTCGGCAACGGAAAGAGGATTGGCAAACAAGTTTAAGACCGTAGATCTATCATTATTTTCAATCTGTGGTCTTATCTGAAACCGTCTATTTTTCTTTTTTGAATGTTGCTTAACGGGTTCCGTTAACTCTATTGATGGATATATGTTCGATTTTATATCTAGAAAATAAGTATATTTGTTTTTTAAAATATTATTCTATTATCCAAGGTTTTTCGCATCTCGTTCATTTATTCCATAAGGCTCAAGAGTTTTCAGTTGATGTATCCAGAACCGTCCTCGTGTTTTTCTCTCTTTGTCGGTCTATGATTGATTAACCTCAATAATTTGGAATTTCACTGTGTCAAATGAATGGCCGGTTGGTCTAAGATGACGGGTTAGTGGGACATTTTTATTTTTAGTATAAAAACAGCTGTGATTGTTACATCTTATATTGAGGGGTGTTGATGTTTCCCCAATGTACTGCATTTTGCACGGTTCACATATCAAGATGTAAATGCAGTTTGAAGACTTGCAGTTGGAATTTGCATAGACTGTGTATTCTTCCTTGGTCACCTTCGCTCCTAAATTTAGACTCAGTGATTGCTGATTTGCAACACTTGCAATTGCTGCGTCCACAAGGTTTCAACACGCCTGGAATCGTTGGGGGTACTTTTTTAATTTTGGATTTTACAAGAATGTCACGAAAACTCTTTGGTTACCGAAATGCCATCACTGGTGGTTCTGGAAATAGTTTGTTCAAATTTTGATCTTTTCAATCAGCCTCAAATGTTTTTCTATGATGGATGACAAATTTCTCAGATCAGGATGGTAAGATTCTGAGATTTGTGGATTTCTTTTCTTTGTAATCTAAAAGTGATCAGTCCTTTGGGATGGTATTTACTTTGTCAAAGGCTTTGGTAATCATGCCGTCGTCATAACCACGATTGAGATGTTTACGGAGCTCTCCAAGTCGATGTTTCTGTAGATTTTCAGTGGAACAAATTCTCTTAATGCGAATTGCCTGGCTAAAAACGGTATGATGCGAGTACAGTGTCTAGGGTGGCAGCTTCTTGGCGAGAGGTACAA
This sequence comes from Modiolus philippinarum, assembly GCA_002080025.1. Classification (NCBI taxonomy): domain Eukaryota; kingdom Metazoa; phylum Mollusca; class Bivalvia; order Mytilida; family Modiolidae; genus Modiolus; species Modiolus philippinarum. The sequence continues at coordinate 35,962 of MJUU01023464.1, forward strand.
ATGTTTGTCTGTTGTCTTGGTATGAAGGTCAGTTGTCATGATACCATCTTTGATTGAAGAAGTAGTATCAAGATATGAGATTTTCGTGGGTGATAATTCGTGCGTGAACATCTATAAACAAAGCAACAGCAACAAAATTTCCGACGTACTGGATCGGACAGGATATAATCAAACAATAGACAAAAGTAAACATTACACTAATAATACAGTTAATATTTCAGCCCCTATCCGGGCCTTTTTCAAAACACAATAAAAATAAAAAATAAAATCAAACAAAAACTATGTACAAAAAAATCTAACCAAAACAATAACAGCTACATTGTAGACGCTGGTTATCACAAATGTAATACGAGATGATTGATTGATTGATTATATTCTTCTCACAAAGTGTGTATCCTGTCGGATCCAGTACGTCGGGAATTTTGGTGCTGTTGCTTTGTTAATAGATGTTTTTGTAATAGTTACGGCAACTGTATCGTTTGATCCAACTTAATTTCCATTTTTATTGTTTAATTTATTTGTGTTTTTGATTTTCTTTCAAATTTAGCATTTTGAATTAAATATTTTTGACGTTCTCGTTACGATGGATCACAACCAAATTTTCATCTCCTGGAAGAAAGATAGCAAAAAGGTTTCGTCTCTAAAACATCATTATCATAATTACCAAACCTATCTATTTAACAATTTAATCCCTAAAGGTCTTCAGCTGAAAGCGACGCATAACATCGGTCATACTTCACAGTATTTTAACTCCAAATGAAATATAACATTAGATATTTGTTCGAAAAACCTTTTAAGTCTCTTAAGAGACAATTCATTGAATCAAATTAAATACATCGAAAACAAAATTAACAAAACCAGAGACCTTTTAAAGAATTCATGTTCGCAAACTGAATTCTCCGTTTATTTGGGCAAATTATCACACTTTATTAATAAACATAATACCAATTTGGAAGCAAAAAAGAGACGAAAATTTGAAAGAGATAACATCAAGCATGTTTTTCCATTCTGTGTACCTCCTACAAACAACCAAGAACATAAAAAAGCAGAAACAGACGTTTTAAGAGGAGAGAAATCAATAATGCAATTGAGAAATCGCCAGTTTTGAATTTATCTTCTACTCCTTTGTCTAAAGATGAAGAATCTCTGCTCTCTAAAGGATTTGGTTTCTGTCCGACACCAAGCCGACTTAATGCCAACACACTCAGGGACGATATGCAATCTTTCTTCAGGCGGTTGCGATTAAAAGAATATTTTTGTAATAGAAATGGAGAAGATGAAATCTCTGAGCATTCTGATTCAGACACAGACTCGGAAGACTTTAGTATATTTAGGAAAAAGAGTACCTGGACACCCAAGTGCAGTCAAAAGCCTTGGAATCATACATCGAAGATATCCAAGAAGAAGTGGAACGTCAACTACCACGCCAAAGACCCCCAATTTCTAATCTGTCGAAATGTGAAAAAGAAGCCCTGCACAATCTTGAAAAAAGAGAGGACATCGTCATCAAAAATGCGGATAAGGGGTCCACAGTAGTCGTTATGAACACCGACGACTACATTAGCGAAGCTAACCGCCAGCTTTCCCAACCTGCATTTTATAAAAAAAAATAAAAATGATCCAACTAAGAAATACAGCGAAGAAATAACATCAGCACTGCGATCCATGCTGGATAATGAAGAACTAGATAAAGAAACATTTGATGGCCTTCTCCCTGAAAATCCTAGAGCTGGCTTATTCTATCTTTTACCAAAAAATTCATAAGGAAGGGATCCCAGGGCGCCCCATTGTAAACTGTATTGGTCATCCGACGGAAAAAATTTCACATTTTTTGGACCTCCAGCTTCAACACTTTGTTTGATCTTTCCCTTCCTTTGTCAAAGACACTATAGACTATATAAATAAAACTCCATCTGAAAATTTCCCTCCTAACACTTTACTGGTAACTTTAGATGGGGTATCTCTTTATACTAACATCCCCCATGATGGATTCCTCGACAATACTTCAACGCTTGCCGACGGATAAATCAGCTTTGATTTGCACTCAAAACCGACCGATAAACACGGATATTTGCTACCAAGCAGTTGTTATCCAAGACACTGTATCGACGCAATTTCATATAGTCTCTCCACCAGACTGCGTCGGATATGCTCAGATGAGCAATTTTTCAACAATAGGAGCAGAGAACTTAAGGACCATCTAGTTAAAAGGGGTTACAAAGTACACAAAGTGCAAAAAAACAATTGAAAAGGTTTCAACTTTAGAACGAAAACAGTTGTTTCAATACCGAAATAGAAAGAAAAGGGACTCTCGAATCCCATTTGTCACGACTTTCCATCCAAAACTTCCAAATTTTTCAGCTATTACACGTGAATGCATGCCAGCCTTGCATGCGTCACCTAAAATGAAAGCCATTTTCCCAGAACCACCATTTATATCTTTTCGCAGGCCCAAGAACTTGAAGGACATGCTCATAAAGGCTAAACTAAAATCACCTGTAATAGGAAAATTTAAGACCTGTCAAGACAAACGGTGTCTTTTGTGCATATACAGTCTTACAACATCGACATTTGAGAGCACAGCAACTGGCGAGAAATTCAAAATTTTCGGCAATTTGTCCTATAAATCCGAAAATGTGATATATATGATTACGTGTGCGGTATGTCAACAGCAATATATTGGTGAAACAAAAAATTCACTAAATCACCGTATTAATTTACATCGTAATCACATAAAGAAAAAGGAATTAACACAGCAACGGCTGTCCATTTCAACAGCACAGGACATAGCTGGACAGACATGCAATTTGTCGCAATTGACAAAGCGAGAAGCAAAAGAGCGGTTCTGGATGCAAAAAATTAAATCAAGCTTGAATATTAAAACCTGAATTTTGAGATGATTAAAATTCTAAAAGTAGCAGGAAATTTGTGTTAAAATTTAAAAACAACACATTTTCCAATTGCAGATATTATTTCTTCCGGATTCACTACGATGTCTTCAATTATAGATTTTGTTAAATACTTTTAGATATACAGTAACTGACATTTTTTTTTTTCTTCATCTCCCTCCGGGAATTCATCTCGTATTTAATTTGTGATAACCAGCGTCTACAATGTAGCCGTTATTGTTTTGGTTAGACTTTTTTGTACATAGTTTTTGTTTGATTTTATTTTTTATTTTAATTGTGTTTTGAAAAAGGCCCTTGATAGGGGCTGAAATATTAACTGTATTATTTGTGTACTGTTCACCTTTGTCTATTATATATATATATATATATATATATATATCTTGATCATCTGGCTTTAAATTGTAGACAATGATAAAGTTTTTGATAGGTAGGCATTTGTATTCCATGAAATATACAAATTATGATTTTCATTATCATTATTTTTACTATTATCATTTTTTTCAAATTCATTTTTAAGGATTGTCACTCCTCCGGTTTTTGAAGTTGCCTCTGAGTTTCGGAACTTTCGTACTTTATGCACAATGATGCATTATAAAATATTGCACACTGATCCCCACTTTTCTTTTTAAAATATGATTGCATACACCTGAGGTAGGGTTATGGCAATATTTCAAGAAATTCTTGATATTCCGTCATTGCACTTGAAAGGTTTGTTGTCTTAATGAAAAGTGAATGTAAAGTCTTGAGAATGTTGCTTTTCCGCCAAAACTTCAGAAGCTTTAATCTCAAAAACGGGTACACTGACCTATTAATTTATTTTTTTTTTGCTTAAAATGATATGTGATTGAAAAAGAATAGAAAGGACAAATTAATAAAACAAAAGTTATTTTGAAAATGAAAAAAATATATATCAAGTGTTTAATATGACACTTTGCGTAATTATTTTTCTAATTGGCCCAGGATATATTCGTCCTTGAATGGACCAGAGACATATCGAGGAACTTTCTCAGTCACATTCAGTTAACCCCAAACTCCTACATTAGCTCGTTACGGGATAGCAATACTTTTACACCGATAGCGGAAGGAAAATGGCCCGTCAGACTATGAATTGGCTGTCTGCTATCAAAACGTACAAAAAATTAGGGCACCACTTTTTTGATTTTCAGGGGGGGGGGGCATGGGCGATTTTGCCTTTAAATTTTTTTTATCTTCATGAAAATCTCGAACAAATTATTTTTTTTCACCTAATACATGACAAGTAGCATCAATATATTTATTTTCACTGGCACCAAGATTGGATTATTTATTTTCCAAATTACCCAAGCCCCCTCCCGGAAAATTAAATTGTAGTCCCCATGTATAATACTAGCATTTTTACTTGACTTATATAAATTCTTAACCACTGAAGGCGTAATTGGGTAGGGCGTAAGACGTTATTGGGTAGGGCGTAAGACGTTATTGGGAAGGTCGTATGTCATGTTCCCTATTAAAGAGAGATTTAACTGTTCACATAAAAAATTAATGGGCAGGGTTATGCGTATATTAAACTTTGCCGTTAAAGTTAACACTTATTTTCCGAAGAAAAATTTAGAAAAATAGATAACTAAATGAATAAACAGACCAGGACAGGAATGTAAAGATTGCTCTTTATAACAATAAATAGATAAATAAATAAATAAATAGGTAAAAATACAAATAAAATTAAATTCATAAAGAATTGATATTTACAAATCAAAATAAATAAAAATATATTCAAAAAGCTAAATAGCATTCATTAGATAAAAAATGGAAAATATAAACAGAATAAAATACATAAAAAATTTTAGTCAAATTAAAAAAAAAAATCTAAACTAAGTCTTATGTTGTTTGTGACTTGTCTGTGATGCAAAAGTCCAACAAGTGTTGAGTTAACACTGATCAGTCATTCTAAACTTTACCTGTATTGTAAAAGACCGATATGAGTTGGGAATGTCTGGCCCAACTATAACGGGACATTTTCAGTCAAAACTAGTGTTTAAAAAGACAGATCATCATGGAATCAACTCGGCATAGTCATAATCAACGCTTTTCAGACATTATAAATCCAATAACGATTGTCACTGGTAAAATTAGTCGAAATATTGGTCAATAGTGAAATTTTTTTTTGGCGTTGAATCCATTCATATACTAAAACCAAAAAATAATAAATTACAAAATATGAAAATATTTACAAACTTTTCTGTTCATCGTTTCTTTTGTGAACTAATAAACTGTTTCTGGCCATATGCTGTAGATGCAGAGGCGTGTGTCAAAAATATAAATTTTGATCATCGGTAGTTTTTTCTCTGATAATGGCTTGGTAATGATTTACATAATCTTCTCCCCTGCTGTTTTCCGATTCGGAGTCGATATCACTCGATGCTGAATCGGCTGGTGAGTCCTCTGAGGTTTGTGAATACGAACAGTCTTTGCCAGCGTTGTCGTTATGAAATCCAACAGGTACAGGGGTGATATCCGTTGCATCAATGAATTTTTGCGCGGTATTTTCGACAAAAAATCTATTTTGTAACTTTGTAGTTGTACACGACTTCTTCCTTGATTGTTGACTTTCGTGGTCTTCATATGGGATAAGATATCCATTACTATCGGTTTGAACATCTGACGGTTTTAGGGGTGACGTTTGGGTACCCTGAAAAGATCTATCATTTGTTCTGTTATCGTCCGTTACATAATAATAGCTTAAACTTCCTATTTCGTGATATTCATGTAATTCTAAAGCGGTGTCGACTGTTTGGACTTGTGAATTGACGCATTGCCTTTTCCTTAAGAAACAACACATGGAAACTATGGTGATTAGAAAAAGTAATGCAAACCCACTCAAAATACTTGCAGCTACTGCACTAATGTCACCTTTGTCTTTTTGAGAGAATGCTGTAAAAGGAAATCAAATTTCAAAATATGAAAAAATCAAGACCAGTTAAATGGTGAATAAAAGGATATGGAGTAAATGCACATGAGACAAAGTCTCTACAAATACATGGTAAAAAACAAGCAAAGGAACAACGCTTTTATTGTTATTCTGCATGTAACCAATTTTTCTGTGAAATAACAATTTAAATCGTTACCTTTAATAATTAAAGCCAATATGCATTAAAAGGTCTTAAAATTATTAGGCTGATCAATCATTGATATCCAATAATTGTACGTGTCTCCACAGGAGAAATCTGACTCATGAGAACCAGACATAATGAGTGGAAGTTAAATTTTGTACAATAAAAAAATTAATAATGAAAATCATCAGTCTTTATTTTTGTTCCAATGGCAGCGACTTAACTTGTTATTGTCGGATCGCCCATTGTTTTTTTAACGATCAACATATTTGAAATCTTCTTGAGGAAAGAACTCTAGAAATGTTACAACTTAATGGATCAGACCTTAAAATGTGTCAAACTTAAATTTACAATGTAATACTTTGTCATAAATACGAAATTTGTTATAGTATTAGCGCATGTATATTGAAATTTATTTTGTAAGAAAACAAATAGATACCGACACTGCAATAAATTGAAATTCTGCACATGACAAATAAGACAATTTATGTCTCCTCAATGCAGGTACATTTTTAAAGAAATGTACTTTAATAACAAGCAATCAAAGATATGAAAAGCCCTATCAATTGATTAAAATAATACAAATAAAGGGATATGAGGAAACTGTACGAAGGACAAAATCCCTATCAATATTTGGTAAGATAAAGCAAATAAAACAACGCTTTCAAACCAATTTGAAATTCAAATTCGGGGGGCGAAAGACAAAAATCAGAATTACCAAACGATGCAACTCAACAATCATTTGTTGATCTCAACTTGAAATAAAATTTATAATACTATTCTTAATAATAAAGACAAAAAGTGTACATATATAGACACAAGTATACATCGTAATAATAAAAAAAGAATTTATAGAAAACACATAAACGATCAGCTGATTTTACTATCTTTTTGCTTCGGTATTTGTTTGCCGGTGTATTTACAAAGGCAAAGGCAAAAGGCGGAGTATCCAGTTATTTTAACAAGTGATGATAAAAAAAACAAGATTGAAATAAATTTTAAAAGTGGAAGTTTGTATCATAATTAAAAGAAGGGTTGACTTTATTTCAGATTTAGTCGTATAAATTTCTTTATTTTTATTTCTTTACCTGCTTCCATTGCATTTTTCTTGACATCAGAAATAATCGACTCCTCCATGTCACCCGTTTTATACTGTGTCAACGATTAATGTAATATTACATCTTTAAATAATATTCGATATTTTTGGGATTTCTTAATTTAAATCCCTAGACTGACAGTTAATTGTCTGTTTGTCAATTTTTTAATCTTTCACACAGTGCATTTAAGGCAGTACGGGAGTTTAAAATTGCGCATCATTCTTTCGCATGTGACTAAAAATGGAATTCACTATAGGAACGTTGCCGAAACCATTTTCAATGCCTTGTAATAGTTAAATTTGATGAAATATGCCACTTTTATTAAGTAATCACGCAAAATATTTAACCTTTCAGCTTACTCCTGTTCCATTAAGGGGAAATTATTTGTTTAGAAATGATAGGAAAAAAATGAGTTTTTTGCGATTTATTTAAAAATATGTTCGGTGACCCCCAAATATTTTTAATGGAAATTGAAGGACAGTAAATAAGCTATTAATTTACCAAATTAAAAAAAATGCTATCTGATGTAACTAAAATAATTTAATATTTTGTGTAAATTCGCTAATATTCCCTTTTATTTCAACCAAAATAGCAGATTTTTACATTTCATATTTCATTCTTATATGGCCGGTGACCCCTTATTTTTATTTTATTTTTTGTTTGCTCTAATAACAAAAGGTAAATCATGAAAAAATCAGAAAATTCTATCTGACAGAATTTTAGACCCTCGTACCACCTTAAATGAAAGCAATGCGTGTGTGTGAAAGTGGACAGACAAACAGGCAATTAACAATCCCAGACATCGAATATTACTAAAATGTGTAAAATTTCATTGATGTTTGACTGTTTTGCGGTTTGTGTTACAATACACTAATACACCATGATTTAATATGCTTTTCTGCTTATTTTTTGTCTAAATCTGTAACTTGAAATGCTTAAATACCTTTTCTTGATGCTTACATTTTTTAATTAAATTCAAATGGCTCAACAAACCTGTAGTATACATCATTTTTATTGAAAGGACGAGATTTGTTATTACAATTATTGTAGATCGATTGTCCTTGTTTTGTGTTTTCCTGCTCCTCACAAATCTGTTCGGGAATTTTGTTTTTAGGTTAATTTGATAGATTGTAACGATTCTCCGGCATATGGCGTGTACATTTCACAAATTATTCGCTATTGCCGTGCCTGTAGTTTGTACAGCGATTTTGTCAACAAAGCGAAATTACTGTCTCAAAAACTTATACATCAAGGGTATGTTCAGTCACTGTTGCAATTGTCTCTACAGAAGTTTTACAGTCGTCATCACGATTTGACAGACCATTACAATGTTTCTGTTTCACAAATGAGAATAGATATCTTTGGGTAGCTCCAGAGTTTGTTACCGGACTGACAAACAACGACTGTGACAAAACCGGACTTTTCATTGGTAGTGTGACGGGTGCCACGCGTGGAGCAGATCATGCTTACCCTTCCGGAGCACCTGATGATACCTCAGTTTTATAGGGGTTCACACTGCTAGTGCTTTAGTTTTGTAGTGTTCTTGTTCATTTTTGTTTATTTGTTTTGTCTTTGGCGTACTGTCTCAATTCGTGTTGCTGTGATTTGCCGTGATTTTGATTTATGATTTTAAAATTTCCCCTTTCCTAGTTCTCGCTTCGGTATTCGTTTGCCGATGTATTCTATCACTGCAATGTAATCTTTTTAAAACGAAAATCGATATCTTCATAACATTTCGTACATTTTTTAGGATTTAGTATTGTGGCGTTTTTGTTTATTTTTCTTTATTTGTTTTGTCTTTGTTATGCTGTATCAATTCGTGTTGGATATGATTTACAATGATTTTGAATTTTTTGATTTTTGAATCCCCCTTTCATCATTTTTGCTTAAGTTTTCGTTTGCCGATGTATTGGTAATGAATGTGAGCTCAAACCATTTCTTCAATACAAAAAATAGCATTTTTAAAGTCTTGTACAGATTTCTCTTAATATAGAATTGGTACAAAAATTGCAAATATGACAATAAAAGATTTTCTTTCTGAAGTAATTTTTGTGGTCAGAATACAACTGTTCAGTTACATACGAGGAAATTGGGGTTATCCTTTATATAATTTACATTGCACAATTCTAAAATTAGTTTTTAAATCAGCTATCAATAGTGCAAACATACTAACATATTACCTATAGATAGGGTTATATTAAAGATGTCACTCCCGTAAGCATTTTCTGCTTTGAAAGAAAAATTTTGGATGGATAGCCCCTTTGATATATTTGGTATGAAAGTAATTTTGTAGCCATGCACTCTGATCGTTGTTCTATTAAATTCATCTTTGATTTCTGTAAACTCTTCCTGGAAATGTACCTTATTACTTTCAATAAATGTTATTCCTCTGTTATACGAACAAGATAAACTTGTATATTTGGGTTGACTGTATATGAATAATGATACCATAGGTTTGTTGCAGCCCACAATCACCTGGTTATCGTCGTTTGCAGATACGAATACAGGAGGACCTATAACATGTATAAAAAGCAACAAATTGCGATTAAGATGGATGTGACCATGGCAAAGATTAAATGCAATTATTTTGCCTTTGCCTACTATTGAGGTCGTTCCCACTAGTGCTAGAAGACCTGAGATTATTTCTGATAGGATTATTATTATCATATAAAGTGTTTTTTGATTGCTTTCTTTAGCCATGTATTTGTAAAGACTTTGTCTCATTTGCATTCACTCCATGACCCTTCATTTCTTAATTCAGACTGGAGTTTGTCTCTCCTGCACAGCAGAGTCCGTACAAGATTACCCTTGCGAGAATTTTATGCTACATATATATTTCAGTAATGGTGTACTAGAGGAAAATTTCTCATATTGATGCACTCTCATACTTTAAAATTTTGGCGCTTTATTTTGGTTATTATGCCCACATCTCAAAAGTGTTTTGTAAAGTTTCTAACTATTGACTCGATGAGTGCCCTGTAGTTGTTTAAATGCTGTATTTGTCTTCTATTAGTCTTTGTGTTGGAAGGCGGATGATAACAGTTGTAAGAACACTTTTCCGGGTAACTTTTATGTTTGTTGAGTCATAAAACGTGGATGAAGCGTTGCTCTACATCAGGCAATACATTTCGCTCAAACCGGTGCTATGGACCGTCTAGAACTTACTATGAGGTATGAGAATAGCTCATTTTTGAAGATCTCATGGTAACTTCAAGATGAAAAACAACAATAAAGCGTTTTTCTATTGCTTGGTTTTGACATGTATTTGTAGAGACTTTGTCTTATTTGCATTTCCTCCATACCCCTTTATTACTTATAATATTAATTATTAGTATTATAAATCCATGAAAATTCGGCACAGAAATCTTGTCAACAGCATTTCCTCATTGCATTTGCTTAAGGTATAATAAACATAGGAATAAACAAAATACAGGCAGACTACTTACAACAAGACCACAATCGTCATCATGAATGGAGTGATAGATTATGTGAAATGGATAGATGTGTCCAGAGGCGTAAAACTGGTAGTTTAAGGAGACTAAGCTGTTTGTAAACAATGTATTACGAAAAATTAAAGTCAAAACTTCCGAACGAATTAAAATGTCCTGCAGTTGAATTGGCAATATCAGTGAGATATCTATATCGAATTTATTGTTTTTTTTGTAGGTTTCACCGGATTCAAATAAAACGATTCGTCTTATAATTAAACTACAATCAATTATATAACTAAATCAATCAGTTTAAAACCAATTAAGAATAATGCCAAAAACAAAGACTGACACTTTTTTACAGAAATAACCAAACTATGCCAAATCAAATAGTTAAAAAGGCTAGAACAGTTCCGGTAGTTTTCTGTTTCGGTTCAATAAATAAATTCATTCTTCAAACGTGAAGTGTTTCTCAGTAATAACTGCTTAAATAACAAAGTCTTGGCAGAAAATATAAAATGATTAATATTCATAACAAAACTTGCTATTTATTTGTAGATCTTTTTAACTTTGAATCTGAACGAAATTGACATTTTTGTAGAATTGCAACACTTAATCGCCGCGAATTTCGTTTGTATTGAACTGCAGCAAAATATATTCATATTTTGTTCTTGGAAATGACAACGGTACAAGACATTTTTGCATCTCAAGTAAACAAGATGACTTGGGTTTATGTTTCCTGCAAAAAACACAAATATCTGTTAAATCTTACCATTTATTTGGACATTTGTTTCATTGATAAGTAATTGTTTGTTCTTCTTTGTCATATATTTATGATTTGCAAAACATCGATATATCCCATTATGTCTGTACTTTGGTTCTGTTATTGGAATCCGTAAATATTCATTCTTTCTAGCAGCAAAGTATCGTATGTGGTCACCAGCATCGGACAACTGCTCCCAGAGTACGAATTTATACTTTTTCTTTGAAGTTTTTGTCTCGCACACCAACGTCAGTTGTGTTTCGTTTGTTCTGTTTTTGTATATACTGACCACAATTCCTGGTGCATATTGAGTATTGTATGCCAGTTGCAATTGTTTGTCATTGATCTTTTCTTTTGTGCTTATCATTATTCCTTTAAAATAGATATCAATTTTGAAATAAAATAGTAACAAATGCATCATTAATATGCAGCAAAAGACTAGATCGGTAGCGTTGTTATAAGGGTATGTAAAGCATTTTGATATATTGAATATCTTATTTGCTTATGTGTACTAAAAAGTTATTATATCCTAGTTAGTATCACTTGAAAATGTGTACTCTCTTTAATGGTGAAAAATTTGATTGATCACAATTAACAGAGTAATTTAAGGATTTATTGAATATATTCTTAAAATCTTCCTCTTTCCCTGTGTTACATATGCAGTACAAAACTATTTCGAAGATTATAACATTGACCATACAATGTAAATTTTTGCAATCATGGCTTTTAAGAAATATATTTATGATATGTGTTTATTTACAAAATCGAATAAAATCGATATTATCAATCTTAAAACATTTTCATTAACCAGCATTCAATAGTGAAAAGTAAAGACTGCTTTTATATGTTTCCGGTTAACAATTATTTTTTTTGATATCTAGAATGTTTTTAATTTTGACTTGTTACAAAAGTAGAACCACAAACAAAATAGTCTTATAAACACCTACAATGACCGAACATTAAAATCACATTCCACAATCCTCAAGGGGACTGCCCTAAAAAAAGAAATGAAAGACGAGTGACAAACGTATATGACGATGAGAAGACGGGATAGTCGGATTTAGTTTACCCATAAACCGATTAAACCTTACTGTTTAATAAGGTTTAATCGGTTTATGGGTTCCCAAATCTCCACTTTCACTGTTCCATTTCCATATCATATGGCAAACATACGAATAAACACCAAAACATGTACATTGTTAGGGTATGAAACTAAAATGATTCCTTCTTCTAAAAGCTATATCAGTCGAAAACTAAAAGAATCCGTATGAAAAATAGAGAAACTGTGAGCAAAGCTCACATAAACATACCCCCGCTCCCCTGGCCAGTTTGGTTCCAGATATAAAAAAAAAATCCCCAAAAACATTGAAGTGAAATCAAACTTTTAAATATCTGGTGCACAACGGCTATATGCACTGAACATTCTGTAAAGAATTCATTGAATTTCACCAAGTGGTCTAGGATGAGTTGTCGCCCCAAAGTATGTACCCTATGGTTGACGGAATAACGAAGGGACGGACGGATGATCGAACGGACACCATAATCACTATTTAAGATCCGCTGAAGCGGGGGTATAATTAAATTCGAAAACGGTTACAGCTAATACATCAAGTGTAAGATTATGACATTCAAATTATTGCTTGATAAGTCATATATTTCTTGTGAAAATGCAGCTTCCGGTAAAAGTCTACAGGCGCTGAAATTATTTTATTTACATGTGACAAGATCTCAAAAAGTGAAAAAAAACTGAAAATGGAATATAATTCAAATCATTTGTTAGTGGCTTCAATTGATAAAATGCAATCATGCAATTTTGAAAAGGAAGTCTTTCAGTACAACAATAGTATGTAATTAACAAATAGTATCGATATTACCTCTTGTTGGTAAGGTTATATTAAAAGTGGCACTCCCATAAGAATTTTCGGCTTTACAAGTAAAGTTTTGGATGGCTAAACCTTTTGGAATTTGCGGTGTAAAAGAAATTTTATATCCATGCAATGTTATCATCGCTCCATTAAATTCATCTTGAATCTCTGTAAACTCTTCCTGGACATGATCGTTATCACTTTCCATAAATCTTTTTTGTCTGTTATAAGTACATGATAAACGTGCATATTTTGGACGACTATAAATAAATAGAGATACTATCGGTTGGCTGCAGTCTGTCATCAGCTGAATATTGTTATTTTCAGACACAAATACAGGAGGACCTGTGAAAATTAAATAAGTACATTCAAACAGTGAAACCCTTGTTTAAATACGGAGTGATAATGCAATTTGTTGCCAAAAAGATGGCCAAAATATTCATTTCGAAAAAAAAATGACCGAATATATCTACTGATGCCTACAGAAGTCTTATATGATACAAATATTTAGACATGTTAAAACTCAACAATTATTTATGGTTGAAACATCTAAATAAAGCATTGTATGTTTCCCATTTAATATCTTATACAGGTCGATGGTTGCCATACCGCTACGATTTACAAAACGCTTCTAAATTTCATATATATAATATATATAAAATAATATCGTTTTTATTTGCAAAAATCATTATATAAATTGTTTAAAGAAAGAACTAGGCGTTGATAATTCCAACGGCAATCCAACTTACGCAGCTACTACTCTGTCAAAGGAGGAGATATTACAGAACCATAAATCTGTTTTGCTTTCCTTTGGGATTTCAACCAAGGATGAAGACACAGATCTCCCCTCTTTGTACTGGGTACCTAAGTTACATAAATGCCCCTACAAAGAACGATACATAGCTGGATCTGCCAAATGCTCCATAAAACCTATATCTAAATTGCTAACCTCCATCTTGACAGCTGTTAAAGAGGGCGTTCAAAAATACTGCGATACTTGCTTTTCAAGAAGCGGTGTAAATGAAATGTTGATTTTGAAAAACTCCAAAGATCTACTTGACATCTTAAACTCTAGATCATTACCACACTGTACCAGCATTAAAACTTTCGACTTCTCCACACTTTAAACTACTATATCTCATGAACAACTAAAATCTCGACTGAAAGGTTTAATTCTTAGATGTTTCTCACGTAAGAAGGGTGAACGAAGATATATGTACATTGTTGTAGGTAGAGAACAAGCCTACTTTGTGAAAAAATGACTCCGAATCGGAGAAAAAATATACAGAGGAAGAAATGATTAAAATGTTAGAGTTTCTGATCAACAATATATTTTTCCAGATAGGAGGACTTGTTTTTCAACAGACTATCGGAATTCCTATGGACACAAACTGTGCGCCTCTCCTAGCCCATCTGTTTCTTCACTCTTATGAAGCTGAATTCATCGAAGGGCTTCTTCAAAATACAGATAAAAAACTGGCCCAATCCTTCAATTTTAGCTTCCGTTATATAGATGATATTTTGTCACTGAACAACCCTCGCTTTGGTGATTTTCTTAATTTGATCTATCCTAAAGAGCTCGAAATTAAGGATACCACAGACACTTCTACATCAGCCTCGTTCCTTGACCTTCACATTGAAATTGACAACAGAGGGCGACTTCAAACTAAGCTCTACGACAAACGCGATGACTTCACCTTTCCAATAGTAAACTCCCCTTTTCTTTTTACCAACATCCCAACAGCGCCGGCATATGGAGTTTACATCTCCCAGCTCATTCGCTATTCAAGACCCTGTGTTCGATACAATGACTTCCTTGATAGAGCCCAGTTGCTCACAAATAGGCTACTTCAACAAGGGTATGTTACCCAAAACTTGAAGTCATCCCTCCAGAAGTTTTACAGTCGACATCACCATCTTGTGGACCGCTATGGGATATCTGTTTCCTAGATGACAACAGATCTTTCCATTTAAAGCTTAATTGTTGTTTCCTCAACCGGATTTGACTTTACTACAGGATTTGACATGTTCAACATGGCGGGTGTCTCATAAGAAGCAGGAGATGCTAACTCTACCGGTGCGCCTGATCGCACCCATAGTTTTTTATTGGGTCCGTGTTGTTCATCTTTGTGTGTGTGTGTCTTCATTTTTCTTTTCTGTGCCGTACACATGTTTTGTCTCTGTTTTTTTCCTTTTTTGCTTCTGGTATTGCCATTGTCATTGATTATTCGCTTTTGGATTGACGGTTCGGTTCTCACTTTCCTTAAAAAAAAAAAAAAAAAAAAAAAAAAAAAAAACTTAAGACTATGGAAATGGAATATCTCTTTTTTGCAGACATCTGTTCTAAGGCCTTTTCTTTAGATTTCTATTCAGATCTTTTTTTAAGTTTGCTCTTCCAAATACAAATGTTCTTGTATTTGAATTTTATCTGCACTGACGAAAAGTACGTTTTTTGAATGGCCATATGCACAAACTGATTTTCTTTTCGATATTTGTTTATTTAGATTGTTTTAAAGTAAAACACAAAAAAGCACCTTTGGTCAATACGAAGTCAACCATATCTTGTTCTTAAAATATGATAGCGCCCTGCAATAACACTGAAAAATTCTTAAAAATTTACATGCTGTCAGGTAATATGAAGAGATATTTATAATAATAATAATAATGTAAATTTTACCATCTATTTGAATATCTGTTTCATTAATCAGTAACGGTATGTTTTTCCTTTCTACATACTCATGATTGGCAAAACATCGATAAATCCCATTCTTTCGGTACGTCGGTTCCCTAATTGGTACAATTAAATCCCCATTCTTGTTAGCTGCAAAGTAACCCAGATGGGTTCCAGCATCCGACAGGTGCTCCCAAAGTACAAATTTATATTCTTCTTTTGATGTTTTTGTCACGCATACCAGTGTTAATTGTGTTTCGTTGCTTCTGTTTCTGTCTATGGATACCTTAATACCTGGTATATCTTAAATAAACAAGAGGCTCTCAAGTGCCTGTATCGCTCACCTTGGCCATGGCTGACACAATAATTCAAAATAATCCCAACGTTTAAGAGCCTCATCTTCAAGTTTGTTGATAGACATTAATGTTATATGATCCAAAATTAAACTATTTTCCCCATTGGCAACTATTTTTGATGGGGAGTAGGCTGAATGTCACCTTTCTTGAAATTAGACCATCTAAGGATCTTTGTGCCTCACTATGGTTCCAACTGGCCTTGTATTTTCAGAGGAAATCTTTCAATGATTTCCCATTGGGTCCGAGGTTAAACAATGTTCCTCTCGGATCCTATGCGGAAAGGCAGGACAAATTTTATGAAGGGGACCAAGTACGGATCATTGTGACCAAGAATGATTCCAATATGCCGTGTACTTTCAGAGGAGAAGATCTTTGAATATAGGGTCCATTTTTCGACAAAGGTCCAAATGGCGGGCATCTTGGATGGCGTGCGACTTGCCGGACACATTGTTAAAAAGGGGCCACCAAAGGACTGTTGTGACCAAGTTTGGTTTCAATTGGCCCAGCAGTTTCAAAGAAGATGTTTGAATGAAAAGTTTACGCAACTGACCACGCTAAAGTGATGGCAAAGTTCACCATGGAATAGCCAGGTCAGTTGTAAAGTCAATGCAAGCTATGAAGTCCAGGTGCTACTTCAAAACTTATCGAGGAAAGATATTTGCATGGTAGACACATTTTCATCACTGAACGACACAATTTTACATTTATATACAAAAATTATTATGCTGTGAAATAAGTAAAGATTATGAAATTATTTTTTCAAAAAAATTGTAAAAAATTTGTACAAAAGCACTTTTTGGCTCTTGATTATGTAAAAGATACTTGTTTTTAATAAAGTGCTTTAAAGCTTAAAAAGAAGAGAAAACCAAAGAAGATCTGACATAATTTAAGGGGAAATAACCCATCAACCATATGGCATTGAAAAAAATTATGAAAAAACAGTTAATAACTACTACACAGGCATTTTGATTTTCTTCGAAATTTCAGAGTATGTAAATCTTGATATGCTGAATTTTTTTTCCAATTTACACTTCACCTCTATCTGTTACAGTTTTTTAAATAAAATTTTCTTCAAAATTGCAGGGCAAATAGATCTCGGCATTCTGAACAATTTTACTCCCACCAGATTTTTGATTTCTGCAACGGTTTTTGCGTTATTCGCCGACAACAACAATTTTCCCTCATGTTCTCTTTTTAGTAACAGCGGACATGTTGTTTTGTCCTCGGCCTAACCGAACATCTTTTTCAAACAACATACCCTAGTTATAACCCAGGCCAAGTTTGGATTAAATTAGCCTCGTGGTTTCAGAGGAGAAGATTTTTGAAAAAAAGTTCATGACGGACGGACTGACCACGGACGCCAAGTAATGGCAAATGCACACCCTAGCATAGCCAGATGAGCAAGAAAACGATACAAATTAGAGGTAAATACTGAACAAAGTTTACGCAAAAGTAGTAGAAAAAATATAATGTATATTATGTACATTTAATATGATAGTGAATTGAAAGGATTGTTTCATTTCCTTATTTATTTTGGTGTAAGATTCAACTTAATGACAACCTTAGTTGTTAGATATAGGTAATATTAAAGAAATATGATATTGTGTATCATAACTGTTAAAATAAATTGTAATGGTGTGCGTTTCGCGAATTCTGTCTATTTCTATCCAATTATTTCTTAATTCCTGAGTAATATATGTAGTATTAATAAATTTCGAAAACTGATATCTTGTCCTCACATCAAATGCGGATAGAAAAATCCCCCAAAGTCCACAAAAAGGCTTGAAAGCTAGAACCAAGTTCTTAACATGCCTATTCTGTTCATAGTTCCCATATTTCATTGTTTTATTATGCCAAATTTTCTTGTAATTGGCCTATGTTATGATTGTCTTCTATGATAATCAATGAAAGGATATGGAATAAATGCACATGGGACATAGTCTATACAAATATGAGATTTTTTTTTCTAGCAACGGTTGAAGCAGTTCCATGAGCACTTGCCAGTGAATTTTATGTTTGTTAACAACCCCGAATCCATGACAAAAAGATACATAGATGTAGCGTTGCTCGACATTTAGCAATGAAGTCCACTCAAACGGGTGCTAGGGGCCGTCTTGAATCTACCATGAGGTTGACCATAGCTCACTGTTGAAAGCGTTATGGTAGCTTCAAGATGAAGAACAACAGCAAAAGCGTTGTGTCTTTGCTGGATTTCAAGTATTTAAAGAGCCTTTGTTTTATGCGCATTTATTCCATATCCTTTCATTGTTTAATTAGAAACATGAATCTTTTCTACTTCACTAAGTAATTGATATTTGATCCGTAAATTGGAACAGCTATATTGCATGTCCTTTAACCCGTCAACAGGAAAAGCCCTCAAAGCAATAGAAAAGAGCTCATTTTATTTGTCGCTTAATCATTTTCCTCATCCTATAAATTTCACATTAACATATAAAACCGACAAAATATATAACAATAGAAGTGCAATTCTTCTAGTTCTCAACGCCAATTAAGTGATTTTGTTTGACAAAAAGTAATGATTTCCTACATATGGATGTGAATTCATATTTTCAATTTAAGAGTTGTTACAATACCTATATGAGCACTTTATACAAAAGCAATTGAAAAAAAACACTTCTACAGAGAGTATGCACATTGTAGCATTGAACTAAAGCCCAAAATGAACAGGTTAAATTTTAATTTTTGGACAAATAACACATTCAAACACCAATTTCTTGGCGGGATAAATAGCCTGAAAATATGAAAACGACCACATGAGTACAATATAAGGCAAACAATGACGAACCTAAAACTTTTATATGATTACTTTTTTAGGCAAAAGATGACTCATATTTACGTAAACAATTACCATTTACTGTAAGGAACACGTCAAAATCTTTCGGCTTATCAGATAAAGCTCTACACTTGTATTTGCCGTGATGTGCATGCGAGATATTCTGTATTTTCAGATTAATCTCATGCAGTCTATGATCGTTAATAACTGAAACTCCATTAGAAGTCATATTTGGATTGACATTCAGTCCATTGGAGTATGGTATAAGGTTGGGTGGACCATACCAGCTGACAAAAGAATTCTTTGCTGGGCAGTGTAGAGTAGTCATATCTCCAATTGTAGCCGTGTAATTTTGCACTGATAACACCTCTACAAAGAGAAAATATTATCAAGTCGAAGTAATTGACGATGTCCTACAAAATTCTGATTTTTTGCATGATGATTGCTAGGCTTGAGATACATTGAAATATAAAAAGAAAAAAATGGGGTACCCATGCTTGTTTTCGTTTCCCAGCACTTTGAAAATCGTCCAGTTTGACCTAAATTTACATTGAATATATAGGGAAAGTGGGTTTTGACGGCTAAAAAATTAGAAAAATGTTATTTTTAAAAATAGTTATACGTCCTACAGTTTTTTCAAAAAAACTAACACAATGCTGCAAAAGTTCTGAGCATTTTAAAAATATAAAAATTTTGGTAGGTCACCATGCTTGATTTTTCTATAAATGCATTCAAAGATACGAACTTTTGCAGAAAAATGCTAGTCAAGGATCACGTTTGCCGACATCGATACGAATAAGGAGAGTTGCGCAAACAGTATCTTAGCAGGAGTCCTTCATGTATAACTGGTACTATAAATGTGAAAATAAGTGTATCGTCTTGGTACTGCAATGCGTTTCTCCATTATTTACACCAGTTTTAGTTTTTTTTCCGGTGTTAATGCTCATTCGGTTGTATTAACGAATGCAAAGAACAAAAGCGATGCTATTTTTTCAGACTTTCATTACCTTCAAATTGACAATTTTAAGTTAGTTGTTTCTCGCCGAACAGTTTTTTATTGCACTATATATAAAATATTTATGTCATAGTGTTTAAATTAATTATTCGCCCGGTAAAATGTTTTTGTCGATTTTAATTGAGCCGGTCAGATTTTTATAATAACTGCGGTTAGTTAAACACAGAACACAGCAAATAAATAAAACAAATACACGGATAGCTCTCGCATTTAAACAATTAAGCGAACTTTGCATCAGGGAGGGTTCCACAGGTTGGAACACACTTTTTTTTCTGGAAATACTATAAATTTCGTGCATAATTTAGGTAAAAAAAATCGACTAAACTCCATTGGAACCTTCCTTTTTTAAAGCCTGGATCCGCCGGTGCGGCGCACAACCTATTACGAATATTCGATTGTGTTAATGCTATCATTGCTTTTTTAACAATATTACAAATAGTTGCATTTTTGCAATAATTGCAATATTTTACGAAAGGATATGGAGCAAATGAACATGAGACCATAGCACATATGTTAACTCCAACTGCAATAATCCCAAGAAGCTGTACGGCCACTTCAGAAACCAAACCCCCGTCAGCAGCACCAGAACCCAACCAAAGGAAATCCACAATTTCAAAAAAGGTTTAAAATACATAAAAACAAGCGAAATCCGAATAATCAGTAATATCAAATATAGCTAAGAACAAAACTACGATGGAGAGGGTTAATCCTTAGGTTTTAGAATTTACATAAATTAAGATAATAGTAATTGAACAAAGTGTACACATGAGATATTATCTCATGTACAAGTACACCATATCTAAGAAAAATAAAGAGCATACAAGACCGTTTTAGCTAACAGAAAAGATTCATTGCAATTTCTTTGCTATTGAAGCATGCATTCGATATAATTTTGCCTTTAACACAGTGCACCTGCAATTTAATCTAGAAAACATCCGATAATCAGCAAAATTTACGTTAAAAATTGTGTTAAGGGTTTCCCAAAGAATACAACGACTTAAGTCATTTTCCCCCGAATTTCATGACTTGACGATTTCCAGATAAATGAAAAATATTGGGGAAAAATGGTAAGGCATTATTATATTATACCTTCATTTTTTTTAATTTGATGTAACATGTGTTTCTCTCGAAAGCGGGGTTAGGAAAAATTGAATAAATTGACTTTCCAACAAGGTTACTCGCTAATATTTTAAAAACTTACGAAAGTACATGTATAGACTGAAAACAGTCTATCTATATCAACACACAAAAAGTGTGATTTTCGAATTTTCTTGGCTTTTAAGTTATATCCCTGAAAATAGTAACTACGAAACCATCTTAAAATATTTTAAATTCTTCCAAGTTTTCAACTTCAAACACCAGCTTCCTTTTGAAGTCTGCGCTTTATTTACTAAAAGTACCTCTTTCCGAATATTTAAATTTCACTTTCAAAATCAAACCATCAAATAGTTGGGTATGCACGTAATTACAATTTTCAGCCATTGGGTTCCCTGTTATCCATTTGTTAACATGATTAAACATGGAGTGATATTGAAATGACAGGCAACCAGTTCCTCTTATTACAGCTACTGGAAAATCAACTAAAACTTTATTTTCTATTTAGAAATATAGAAAATCCTATTTATTAATCCATCACCCGTCAATGCTATGCAAATGACTGAATATTAAGCCGATAGAATTTTTGACTGCATTTATATGATATCTAGAGAAAACAATTCTCATTTAACCTTCCACAGAAAGATAAAATGCCCATGTTTGATGTTCACGAATTTGATTTGTAAAGGCGTTTTGTTAAGCGCTGACTACACTGTGTGCATCGTATTTTAGGTCTAAAAAAGAAGGTACTGGATTCTTAAGTCGTATAGTTCTTGGTCTGTGCAGTCTGACAAATTGATCGGACAATACTTTTTCCCAGGAGTATCATAACCCTATAAAAGCATGGCAACTATCTCTCCATCCTATAATCTTTGTTAATTTTTGTTGTATGAAAGCGTTGTTCCATTACCTGTCAGTACCATTTATTTGTAGAGAGTCTGTCTCATGCGCATATCCTCCATATCCATTCATTATCTTTTCATTTTTCCCTTTTTTGCCGATTTTGTTTTTTTTTAAAGAAAGGGCAATTTTTGTAACCCTTAGATTACAAAAAGTTTCTTCGACGAAATCCTTCCTGTGGTGACACCAAAATTAGGGAAAAGCATATGAAACGTCATAAGTGTTTTACGTTTCCTTGAACGTCATACAATAGAAAGGGACGTCACCAAACATTTTCAAAACAAGACAACACCAGATGACGTTCAATTACTTCGACTTGACCTTAATTTTGGATATTCGTGTAAAAGATGGTAATAACAAAATTACCGAAGACAACTGTCCAGAGCTGAAATCCAAAGGGCAAAAATATAAATCAGATGCAAAACCATTTAAATACCAGAAAAAATATCAACCACATTGGTCCTGATTTGGGACAGGCATTTCAAAAGAAATTGTGGGTAAACCGGTTTTATGACACACCAAACTTCCCAATTTCTTATCAAATGAACACTGCAAATATCTCTACGTGTACATCCAAAGGCCTCTGATAATTCCTCATAGTAAATTCAAGACGGCTCCAAACACCTGTTTAACGCAGATCGACACTAATACACGTCACATTCGATTGGCACATTTGCAAAACACAAGCCGGGTGTGGAATTGACTTGATTTTTAAGCCAAATATTCCTTATTTGGCCTTTCATTGTCCCTTTTCCCATAAATATTGTCTATTTCGTAAACTTTATTTCTCTACGGTGACGTAGAGATTTTTTCGCAGATAAAGCTGAAGTGTATACCTCTGTAATATCAAAACATTTAAAAAAACCTATCTGGTATTTATTTCATATGAAAGTTAAATAATAATCATGTTCTCGCAGTTCCCTATATATTCTTTGTAAATATTGCTGAAAAATACTGAATTTCCCCTGATTTTCGAAACCTGATAACAGGAAAAGATGACCGATGACATATCTTTTTTATTTTATTTTTTGAACAAATGGATTAAGAACTACAAAATATCTTAAAATAAAAAAAAAAATTGTCTGAGATTTTTTTAGGATCAAACTACCTTAAACGGAATTCATTGCTACATTCATGTATGTTATTACCTTTGGATGCGAGATCGTTGTGCGTAGAAAGAATGTGATAAAAAAGCAAGAATAAGAGCATCGATTTTCCTTACTGGTCTTTCCTATAATTGATGGGGACTTTTGTTGTCACTTTTATTCAAACAAACTATCATGCATTTCATTGATATAGGTCAGAAGATTTCGAATTAAAGCGTTTATATTTGGTTTCCGATCTGTTTTGAATTTTAAACGAAGGTTTAGATTTTTCTTTAGTTCTAAATCAAATGTCCTTTTCAATTCATTTTTTGACACTTAATATTTTCGTGTGTCCAATTAGCTGACAAAAAAAACAATATTTCCTAATATAAAACCCTTCAAAGGACCTTCATAAAATCCAAATATCAAGTTCCTTTTCATTCGTTAAAAGCTGATTGGTAATATCTATAGGTCAAACCATATTATTAATTGATAAAAACATTCTCTAAATTTTATTATAGATACATTGACTTACTAAGAAAATTTGGTTCTACATGCAGGGCTCTTATACATCAGGGCATTTCACATCCAAACTTCTATGGCAATATCATTTACAAAGCGCGTAAATTCAAAAATTGTCCTTCAAAACTTATTACAGTCGAGGCACTTAGGAAATTTCATAATATTATAAAATTTCATAATTTTCATGCGAAACATTGAGGAATTCTAGTTACTTCCCTTAGACTAGTTTATGAATGTAGCTAAGGGAGATAACTAAAAACTTGCTTGATCTTTTATAGAAAAGGGAAATAATCCAATTCTTATCTAATCTTCTGTGGTCGTATTAATATATCAAATTTTAAATTGAAACATATTACGCCTTTCATTTCGATGATAACAAAAACATCAACAAATTCCAAATTGCTGTAATTAATCCATTAATTATCATCAGTGCTTGTGAATGTAAGCTGAATGATTTTAAAATGAAATTCTGCATGTTTTGTCAGTTAGGGTACTATATGAATAGAGCGTTTTCAGAATGCCAGTCTGTAGTCAATTCCACCTGCATGTACATTGATTGAAATCCAAATTATACGGGAAATTAAGTAAATGGAACAACTTTATGTTGCATGAATGGCTTTTTTGTATTCAACAATACAAAAACGACACCTATTTTAAATTCTTGCATGATTCCACATATATAAAAAAAACTATGAGAAAGTTTATGATCGAGCTCGATGGATGCAAAAATTAAAAGATTGTTGAAATAATTCACTGTTAACAATTTCTCCGTATAATTCTGTTTGCTCATTACTCTCTGTAAATCAATTATGTATGTTAATTTGAGTTTTTGTAAATGAAAGAAAAACATTTATTTTTAATGACAGTTCCATACCTTTTATCAGATTGGGAACAATCTCCCTAACAGGTTACTGTGTGTATCCAAAAAGGGTTATAAATTTCCAACTAATGCTTATTTCACACAAGTATGTACCTTTTTGGATTAATACAATCAACTTTTGTTAAAAAAAATTCACATTTTTGTTCTGTTAATATGATGAGCTTCTGGTAAATAAGTATTATATTGTGGATCATTCCCATAAGCCATGAACAATAGAGGAAACTTCCAAAGTCCGCTATATTAATATGTATCTTATCTGTTTGTGAAAATGCAAAATAAAATTTAATCAACTATTAAATATAATTATAATTGTTTCTCCTATGATATGTCAAGTTTAAACCGGCTTTGACCCGTTACATAAATTTTCTTTATTCAATATTCAACGTATGTTGAATAAAGCCTCGTGCTATTTCCCGCCAAATCTATTCGGAACTACAATTCTCGGTCTTCATCATTTATCATCAGAGAAAAAGATTACACCACTTTATCCCGATTACTACCATATTTTATCCACTCTCGATAGTTGCAAGCCTTGCAATTAAAATTTTAAAATTTAACTATCTCTAGTGGATAAATTATGGTAATGAATGGGATCTTGAGGTGAAATCTATATATTTACTTTTGCTTGTATTTTATAAATGAGTCAAAGTTCTAGTTTCTAGTGAAAACAGTTATTTAACAAAATATACTTTGAACTGTACATTATAAACAGCGTAAAATAGATCGTCTATGTAATCAACAAATGTAATTAGTACAGTCAAATATATATATATTTCCACACTACAGCGCAGTCCATAAGGGGTAAAGGGCGTACGCTCCCTGTAACCGCTCTAGAAATTCTTTTAACTACATGTACCTGCAAAAACACTTTGTGTGAGAATTGCACGTGAAATGAAGTAGGATATTTAATGAAAAAAGTCAGACTTTTATATA
>MJUU01023465.1:0-11649 GCA_002080025.1 Modiolus philippinarum
GTAGGTCAGATAGCATCCGAAGCATGCATTCCAGTCCTCATCCCAAAATGCATCATACATACCAATATGGTTGATGTGGGCCATGTCAGTATTAAAGCGGGAATGGACTTCAACATTCTACCTAACCAAGTAGCTCATGCGTAAAATGTAGGTCAGAGACAGCATCCGAAACATGCATTGTTGTCATCCCAAAATGCATCATACATACCAGTATGGTTGATGTGGGCCATGTCTGTAAGCGGGAATGCACTTCAACCATTCTACCTAACCAAGTCGCTCATGCATAAAATGTAGGTCAGAGACAGCATCTGAAGCATGCATTGTTGTTGTCATCCCAAAACGCATCATGCATACCAGTATGGTTGATGTGCGCCATGTCAGTAAGGGGGAATGGACTTTAACCATTCTACCTAACCAAGTCACTCATGCGTAAAATGTAGGTCAGATAGCATCCGAAGCATGCATTCCAGTCCTCATCCCAAAACGCATCATACATACCAATATGGTTGATGTGGGCCATGTCAGTATTAAAGCGGGAATGGACTTCAACATTCTACCTAACCAAGTCGCTCATGCGTTAAATGTAGGTCAGAGACAGCATCCGAAACATGCATTGTTGTCATCCCAAAACGCATCATACATACCAGTATGTTTGATGTGGGCCATGTCAGTAAGCCGGAATGGACTTTAACCATTCTACCTAACCAAGTCGCTCATGCGTAAAATGTAGGACAGAGACAGCATCCGAAGCATGCATTCCAGTTGTCTTCCCAAAATGCTTCAGGCATACCAATATGGTTGATGTGGGGCATGTCAGTAAGCAGGAATGGACCTTAACCATTCTTCCTAACTGGACGCCGACGCCGACGCTAGGGGTATCACATATGCCTCCCTCACTCTGTGAGGTGAGCTAAAAATGTAGCACTTCTAGCAGAATATAAGATTTTTGTGCTTCACAGGGGATACGGGTTCATATTCCATGTCTGTGTCCTATATACCCTTCGCCTTACGGCTCAGGGGATATAAAAAACAGACAGGGAATATGTACCCGTATCCCTTGTGAAGATTCCTGAATAACATAATATTACTGTCACATAATATCGCCTTTATTTTGTGAATAAATACATGTATATACTAACTTAACATGTCCACCAGCCTTCTGTATCCTCATCCTCTCTTCATAGATGGACGGGTTGTGAACTGTAGTTAAATGTATTGCTGAACATTTCTGAGTTTCTTTTTTATATCGACAAAGGAATGCCTGTATAATACAGAATAATCACGTTATTTTCCATATTTTCAACCGGAAAAAAATGAAAAATGCATAAACAAACACAGTCCTTTGTGATTTCATGTTTATATTTATCACATTGGCTAGGGGGAAGGTTTGAGCCCAATAAAACAAGTTTAACCCCTACCAGCAGGTTAACACCTGTTCTAAGTCAGGAAATTTATTTAGCCTTTGTGTGTCTTGTCTGTTTTCTAGTTAGTTCACTTTATGTCTATAGGAGTCTAGGATGGTGTTTATTTCACTGAACTTGATTACTCTTTATTTAGGAGCTGTTGGGTGTGGGGTTTCCTCACCGTTCATTGAGCTTTTTTTTCATGCAAATCAAAGGCAATTATATTAGCTAATTATTTACCAAATTTTAAAAAATTCTATCTGATATAAATTAAAATTTGTTAAAATTCGCAAATTTTCCCTATTATTTCAACCAAAATAGCTGATTTTTACATGACAGATTTAGAGCTTGTATGGCCACTGACCCCAAATTTTTTTATATTTTTTATGCTCTTGTAACAAAGTATTAGTCATTAAAATATAAGAAAATTCTATCTGACAGTTTTTAAAACCCTATACCACCTTATTCTGAAATAAGCCATGCTAAAAACTTCATATAATAAGCTTGGAGCAGATCAAAGGATAGTGTACAAATATTGTGTCACCTGTGACAAATCTTAAACTGAAAGCATGACATATGCACAAATGTAAACACGTAATTTTAGCTATGACTTATTTTGCAAATCACTTGGAGTCAATTTTGCAGAAAATCACTTTTGAGCTCTAGTTCATTCTTCATTTAAGCAAATAACATCCAAAAGCAAGTTCGCAACAATTTTATTTTGCAATATTTTTACTCTTTGTGAATTTAGACAAAATCTATTGCTAAAGAATAAAACTTGGTTTACAGTACATGTACTTGTGTAAGCCAAAATAGTATCCTGTGAAATAAGTTCCAAATGGAACAAATGTTATTGATATATCTATGAGATTTATTCAGTCTGGACATTATTTCACCAGATGAGCAGTAAATACTTTCCAACAAGAGATTATTTCACCAGCTGAGCTATGAAATGTGTTCCTTTTGAACTTATTTCACGGTGGATACTATAAACCATTACACTTGAAGGCAGTGATTGCAAAGTTTCTAACAGCTTTTATTTGCCTGACTACATTGTATTTAGTGAAAGATATCTATTTGACATTACTGATAATGACTTTACCCTGCAATTGACCCACTGACAGTGTGATGGGTGCTGTATACAGAGCAGGACAAACTCACCCTCCCAGAGCACCAGTTATCACTTTTTTAAAAAATTTACCCTGCATTGACCCACTGACAGTGTGATGGGTGCTGTATACAGAGCAGGACAAACTCACCCTCCAAGAGCACCAGTTATCGCTGTTTTTTTTAAATTTACACTGTTAGTGTTTTAGTCAGGGATGAAATTCAAACACTTGATGACCTGTGGAAATAACTGGAAATTAGCCTGGCAGAAGTATAAAATTACATATAATAACGGAATCGGTCAGGATAGGACCTGCAGAAATCCGCGTTTCCATGGAAGTATCCCATCCCTGTTTAGTTTTGAGTTTGGTATTTTTTGTGTTCATGTGTTTTGTCGGCGTGTTGAGCCTTAAGTCTTCTGTCATCTGGTGTTCTCGTTTTTTCATTGTCTCTGGACTTTGATTTATGTAATCTTGTGCTTTGTTCCTTCCGTATTCTACTGCCGTTCTTTAGGAGAATTTTCGCATTCAACAAATACATGTATACTTGCCTGACTGTCTCCTAAACTGGCTATAAACAGGATATCATTGATTACCAGGATAACTGTAGCTGTTGTTCCATCCTTCCATGCTGGTTTACTACAAGAAAGTAAAAGAAGTTTGAAATATGAGACATGGTGTGTACTTGAGGTACTACTGTAAACCGGGAAATTTTCACGCCGTCCTTATTTTGCAGTGAAGTGACAGGATTGTAGTTCACACGGTTTTGAGTTTGCGCTGCCAAAATGTTGACCATTGACTTCAATAACAGACAAGCATATTCGTGCAGTTTTATTTTTGCGCTTCAATTCCAAACGCGAAAATTGCGAGAATATAACTGCAGCGAAAATTTCCCAGTTTACGGTATATAAACACGTTCAATATTTTTTCTTGCCGTTGGCAGGACTGCCAAGATACATGTAGATTTGATAAAAGAAATTTGTAAGTATCAAAATAATAAAGGGCTATTCAAAGCCCAGCATGATACAACTGTACTGAAGCACACTGAACAGCCAAACCATGTGATATTTAAGAAATAATTCATGTTCGCCCTTTGTTTGTTGGAGATTTACATATGGGTAGCCATAATTTTCTTTAATATTTTAATAAGAGGGTAGCAAGAGGTTAAATAAACGAAAATAATGGACATCCATATGTAAATCCACTACAAACCACCAGCCAACATGAATCATTTTGATTTTAATATGACATTTAATGATCGAGGTGGACCTTAAATGTACAAGGTAACGACAGCCATTACATAAGATTTGCTGATGTTTTTGTGCACAAAACATACCGTATAAGTGGTTATTTTCGCGAGGACTTAATTTTAGCTTTATTCGCGACCATTCTGAAGTCGCGAAAATTGAATACCGCGAAATATAATTTATATGAGACTTTATACAGTAAATGATAAGCAATCGCAAAAATTTGAGTCCAACGAAAATAAAGTCCTGCAATTTTGAAAGAAATCGCAAAATTTGCGTCCCGCGAAAATAATCATGTATACAGTATTATGACTTCGTCTATTTCAGCATAAAAACTGTTGTGATGTCGCTCATTATGTTATTGGATATTTTCATATGGCTGGTCGTCATGGTTTCCATTGTTGTCATATTAGATTCTGATGCAATATTTATAAAACAGAGGTTTTGATTGGTCAAAACTGACTGTCAATTCTGCTATCTACACACCTTGGGCAAAGTAGGTTCCCTGTTTAGTCTGGTTCCTTATTTGGTTGCAAATACAAAAGTCAATAAAGGGCTACATGGAGCGCAGCATGATACTACCGCAGCATGTTGACTACTGAAATTTGAACAAGTGTAATATTAAGTGAATGTGGAAACAGTGCAGAGCTTGACAAAGTAACTAGATGGACGCAATAAGTAGATTGCCACAGTAATTAGCAGGACACAAACTAGGGAACATAGAAAATAGCCCTTTTGATCCCTGATAGCTCAGAATCTGTTAAAATACTACTCTGATAGCTTACATCAAGAGGAATCCAAAGAAAAACCCATTAAAATCTAATTAGAAATAAAGATTTTACATATATTATGGAAAGTTGCAATTTTGGCCCCTTTGACCCCTTAAAGCTTGGGAACGTTAAGAGCTAGGAAAAATCTGTTGACATACTACTGCAAGCCTATGACAAGACGAATCCAAAGACAAAATTCCATCGAAATCCAATGAGAAATAAAGATTATATATATTAGTGAAAATAGCAATTTTGACCCCTTTGACCCCTTATACCTCGGAAACGGTAAGAGATACAAAAAATCTGTTGTACTGAAAGCTTAAAGCAAGAGAAACGGAAAAAAAAATCCCAATGAAATCTGATGAAAAATAAAAATTTTAGGGGATCTGCACATTTGCAATTTTAGCCCCGTTTGCCCCTCATAGTTCCAACAGGAAAAGTTATCAAAAATCTAATAGGTAAGTGTCATTTTATTTTTCATAAGGATTCATTGAAAAAAACTGCGAAAAAATCGGATGAGAAATAAAAACATAGTAAGCAGCCACAGCCTGCTAAGCTGACCTCGTTGCACAGCAGTGTCACATGTTGCACATGTCAATAAACAGGAATGGACTATAATCGTTCTTTTTAATGGATTCAGTCATGCATAAATTGAAGTTTACAGACTGCATCCGAAGCATGCATTGTTGTTGTCATCCCAAATTGCATCATACATACCAATATGGTTGCTAAGGTACATGTCAGTAAGCAGGAATGAACTTTAACCACTCTACCTAACCAAGTCGCTCATGCGTAAAATGTAGGTCAGAGACGGCATCCAAAGAATGCATTGTTGTTGTCATCCCAAAATGCATCATGTATCAAGATCTTATGGTGGCTTTGAGTTGTTTTTGCTCCCCTTAGGGACGTTGTCTCTTTGACACATTCCCCGTTTCCCTTCTTTTTCTTATTGTTGTTGTCATCCAATAATGCATCATACATACCAATATGGTTGATGTCAGCCATGTCAGTAAGCGGGAATGGACTTAAACCATTCTACCTAACCAACTCACTCATGCATAAAATGTAGGTCAGAGACAACATCTGAAGCATGCAATGTTTTCATCCCCAAATGCATCATGCATACCAGTATGGTTGATGTCAGTCATGTAAGTAAGCCGGAATGGACTTTAACCACTCTACCTAACCAAGTCACCTAACCAAGGAGTTGCACCCACAAAAATCGTGACACATGGACATACGGACGGACGGACGGACGGACGCACTGACAAAGACCACTACCATGTCCCTACCATGACAATAACAATCCTACAAATTTTGAACAAAAACCAATAAATGGTTTCTGAGGAGTTGCGTCCACAAGATCTCCATTTGTATAGTATTGCTAAAAATCGTCAAAGTCCCATAACTCCTTTAAAAATCGACGAATCAAAATGGCAGTGCGATATGATTTGGGACATATAGTGACTAACAATCCTACAAAATTTGAACAAAATCCAATACACGGTTTCCGAGGAGTTGGTCCACAAGATCTCCAGTTGTATAGTATTGCTAAAAATGGTCAAAGTCCCATAACTCCTATAAAAATTGACGAATCAAAATGGCGGTGCGATATGATTAAGTACATATAGTGACTAACAATCCTACAAAATTTGAACAAAATCCAATACACGGTTTCCGAGGAGTTGCGTCCACAAGATCTACAGTTGTATAGTATTGCTAAAAATCATCAAAGTCCCATAACTCCTATAAAAATTGACAAATCAAAATGGCGGTGCGATATGATCTAGTACATATAGTGACTAACAATCCTACAAAATTTGAACAAAATCCAATACACGGTTTCGGAGGAGTTGCGTCCACAAGAAAGTGTGACAGACAGACGGACGGACGGATGGACGGAAGGACGGACGGACACACGGTGCGGCGGGGGACAAAAAACCTATCAAAATCTGATCAATAATAAAAATTCTACAGCCAATCATGTGAAAACATCCAATTTTGCCCCTTTTGGCCCCTTTTTTAAAAAGGGAGGGGCAACAAAATCCAAAACCACTTATAGTCTTCCTTTTGAACCAATAAGCATTGTGCTTAAATTTTATAAGGATTGATTGACTGGAACTTAAGTTATTAGCCAAAACCAAAGTGTCTACAGACCACGACGTGGACGACCACGACAATGAAGACAACGACGACAATGACGACAGCGCCATACTATTATTCGACCTCAAATATTTTGAGGTCCTATAAAAATAGAACATGAAATTGTTTAATTTGCATTAGAATTGCAATAACAGTTCATTATTTGAATACCCGAGGGCGTCAATCTTGATTTGACGGCAAAATATCCATTTACAGGCAACACAAGATTGAGGCCATCAGGTATTCAAAACATAGAAAGCAGCCACAGCCTGCTAAGCTCACCTTGTTGTGCAGCATTGTCACACGTTGCACATGTCAGTAAACAGGAATGGACTATAATCATTCTTTTTAACAGATTCAGTCATGCATAAAATGTACTTTACAGACTGCATCCGAAGCATGCATCTTTGTTGTCATCCCAAAATGCATCAAACATACCAATATGGTTGCTAAGGGACATGTCAGTAAGCGGAAAAGGACTTAAACCATTCTACCTAACCAAAGTGCTCATGCGTAAAATGTAGGTCACAGACAGCATCCAAAGCATGCATTGTTGTTGTCATCCCAAAATGCATCATTCATACCACTATGGTTGTTGTTGGACATGTCAGTAAGCGGGAATGGACTTAAACCATTCTACCTCACAAAGTTGCTCATACGTAAAATGTAGGTCACAGACAGCATCCGAAGCATGCATTGTTGTTGTCATCCCAAAACGCATCATATATACCAGTATGGTTGATGTGGGACATGTCAGTAAACAGGAATGGACTTAAATCATTATACCTAACCAAATCGCTCATGCGTAAAATGTAGGTCACAGACAGCATCCGAAGCATGCATTGTTGTTGTCATCCCAAAGCGCATAATACATACCAATACGATTAATGTGGGACATGTCATTAAACAAGAATGGACTCAAGCCATTCTACCTGACGAAGTCGCTCATGCGTAAAATGTAGGTCAAAGACAGAATACGAACCATGCATTGTTGTCATCCCAAAATGCATCATACATACCAGTATGGTTAATGTGGGCCTTGTTAGTTAACGGGAATGGATTTTAACCATTCTACCTAACCAAGTCGCTCATGCGTAAAATGTACAGCAGCATCCGTAGCATGCATTGTTGTTGTCATCCCAAAATGCATCATACATACATACATGGTTGATGTGGGTCATGTCAGTAAACAGAAATGGACTTTAAACCATTCTACCTAACCAAGTAACTCATGCATAAAATGTAGGTCAGAGACAGCATCCGAAGCATGCATTGTTGTTGTCATCCCAAAATGAATCATACATACCAGTATGGTTAATGTGAGCCTTGTCAGTTAGCGGGAATGGACTTCATCCATTCTACCTAACCAAGTCACTCATGCATAAAATGTAGGTCAGGGACAGCATCCTAAGCATGCATTCCAGTCGTCATCCCAAAATGCATCAGGCATACCAATATGGTTGATTTAGGGCATGTCAGTAAGCAGGAATTACCTAAACCATTCTTCCTAACTGGACGTGGATGCAGACACAGATGCCGACGCTAGGGGTATCACATAAGCCTCCCTCACTTGGTGAGGTGAGCTAAAAATGAACTGTTATTGCTTAAATAACAGATTTATACCAATTTACATGATAACACAAATGGTCTTTTGTTCCTGACATAGCTATCAAGAAGAGCTACACCTAGGTAGTAGTTTTCAAAATAATTATGGTAAATTAAAGGGCGATAACATCAGTATATTTTCTACCTGTCTTGTAAATTCATGATTGGCGGTAATCTATTAATAGATATAGATGGTAATAGATATGGGAAATGTTGAATAAATTTGCTCGATTTTTTGTCTACAAAAAGATGTTGTCCGCTTTTCAGAGTTGATTTTTTCAAGATAATATACTTTTGGGACTGATCTATACAGCCTGAATTTGGAAATCAGAGTGGTCAGTTTCCAAAGGAAATTGAACTTAATTATATATGTAAAAATTTCGGAACAAAACAAATCGTTTGGACTATAGAGGAATCCAAGTTTTCAGAGGGGCTAGTTTATGGAGTTCCAATGTAGTTGTTTCATATGAAAATTTAACAATGTTGTCAGGTTTCTATAAACAATTAATGACTTTTGATGAGGTTAATACCAAAATTTAACAACCCAAGAGATATGATTATTACCGAGACTGCTTACGGCCGAGGTGATTATCAGATCTCACGGGTTGTTAAATTGTGGTATTAACTTAAATCCAAAGTCATTAATTGTTTTATTACATGAATAATTGTTCCTAAAATTTAATGTTTTACTTTCACTTTTTTGACAGTTTAATTATAATTGAGACTGTTTCAACTTAAGGATTTTCCCCGTTACTATATATAGGTACACGCTGAAGTGATAAAGAGTGAGGTTAACCTCACTTGCTAAATTGAGCCGTGATCATCATGTTAGAAAACAGGATTTGCCTTGTTATTAATTATGGGTACACGTTCAAGTGTTAAAAAGTAAGATTAACCTCACGTGCATGATTGCACGGTAATCATCACATTTAGAAATGGAAAGCCAGATACTGATTTATCCAATCAGAATCATGTATACTTACAGTCTGACATATAATAATATATATTATTATACTTTATGCAAATTTCTTTTATTATCCATTAATTTCATTGGACAAGTGGCATTTGTTTATTTCTACTAATATTTCATTAGCCCCGCCCATCCCTGGCAACGATTAGCAACGGGTGTTAATGTCTAAAATTAACATCCGCTCAGCCCGAAGTTTGCCCATCTTTTAAATTAACACCTGTTCAGTCCAAAGTTTGTCGATCTTGTAAATTAACACCCGCTCTGACCTATGTGTACCGATTATTATTCCCACTTGAAACAGAATATAAAAACAAACATGTGACATGTATTTTTTTAAAATTTTTTTGTTCTAGTATTTTTTTTCAATGTTTGGGCAACTCAGTATTCAGTATACTAAAAATAATATTACCCTCCACTTCGTGTAGGGTGATAATTTTTTACCTTGTGTGTTAATCTACCCTAACATCTTCATCCATGGGCAATATGTTTATATTATTTCAAGGATGATAACAGAAAGAGATGATTGAGACATAAAATCTTCATAGTTAAGAGTACAAAATATCTAAGACTTAAAAATCTGCCAGAGTTTTCTATTATGCTCAATCTACCTTTCACATAAACATGTTGAATGTTGACTTTTCAACAGTTAAACCAACCTGCCATCTGTCAAACCATCAGCTGTCAACTGTCAACTAGGGGGTGAAACAGCATATTTCTTCGGTAAATGGTGGTTTACATTGGGAGACGACCCATGTGAGATCAGTGCACGGGACCTCGTCTCCCATGGGTAAATGACCAACCATATGTGTTCATTTTTGTGATACAACAATCCTAACCATGACTAAACGTCATAAAACACCTGACTTCACAATGTAAGGTACACACAAATGGTAACGATGTTACTCACACAGTAAAGGTTTTTAGATGTTTCTTGTGGTATTTAATGGAAGAAATAGGAACTTGCATTCCATTAAAATTAAAGAACGGGATATCAACTGTGTAAGAAATTATACATCTTTTCCTCTTGTTTCGCTACCCTCAACTTGAGAAAAGACAAAATTTCTTCCACTTGTGAAAGATATCCTGACCTTTAATCTGATCTTATGTAAGATCCTATTATAAGTCTTACGCAAACGGTATGCACTGCAATATTTCATTTGCATTACAATATGTATCTTGATACATTTCATAATTATTTTGTCCCTCAAACATGGCTGCCATTACAAATGAGTTCCCTAAGGATCTAGAAGAAAACATAGGAGATTATAATAATATA
The DNA here is from genome assembly GCA_002080025.1 of Modiolus philippinarum. Lineage (NCBI taxonomy): Eukaryota > Metazoa > Mollusca > Bivalvia > Mytilida > Modiolidae > Modiolus > Modiolus philippinarum. The sequence continues at coordinate 10,520 of MJUU01023465.1, forward strand.
AATTCAATGTTTTATTCTAAAAACATAATGCATTTTTATCTTACAATAGATAAATTGTTACAAAAGAAGATCTACAAATAGCCTTTTATTCCACATGCTATAATGAAAGCACTATCTTTCGTATATGCTGTTTCACCCCTAGTAAACTAACCCCTAATAAATAATTACACCATTTTTGTACATATGGTGAACCATTTCCCAATACTGTCAACCTGTAAAAATGTGGACTGTAAACCTGTCAACGACTGATTGGTAAACTGTAAACCAACTACCATTCAAATTGAATCGAAAATTTATATTTAATAAGATGAAGGAAGAAGAAATCTTTGTGACACAGACAGAAGTTCCATCTGCAAAAAGGTGTACCGTTACACCCCTACACAGATGGAAGTTGACTTGGGCTGTAAATCTTGTTTTTACCTTTTTGTGGCTTCTTTGAGGAAATCTTCATCCGTCTTTTTGAATGCTTCAGTCAGAATCTTTTTCATGTCTTTTTCAATGGTCTGAATATCACCTGTAACATATATACCAATAAATAAAAATTAAATGCACAAGATGTGCAATTATTTGTCACAAATACTGAACAATTTTGGTAAAAAAAACAACAAGAGGCTCTCAAGAGCCTGTATCGCTCACCTGGACCATGGCTGACATAGATAAAAGGCATTTCCAATAGGAAAAATGAAAAATAAAATTTAGCAGAATACATTTTTTTCTAAAATTACAGTATTCTTGTTTGGTTTCCATGGCAACCGAAAGATCCACCATCCATTACAACCCATAACAGAACACCATTCAAAAAAAATTTGGGCAGGGGTTCCCCTTATAATTAAAGTAATACATAGTGCTGAAATTAAAACATGCAGACCACTTTTCAAATAAAAATTCAAAAATTTGGGCAGAGGTTCCCCTTAAAATCAATAGGGCCAATGTAAAAACTATGTTCCACATGGTGGCCATCTTGGATGAGGTACGGACCTACCAGATACATTTTTTGGATGGGACCACCTAAGGACCATTGTGGCTTAGATTGGTTCTAATTGGACTAGTAGTTTCTGAGAAGATCTTTGAATGTATATTCCATAGGGTCCAATGTTAAAACTATGTTCCCGCTGGCGGCCATCTTGGAT
>MJUU01023467.1:21289-31920 GCA_002080025.1 Modiolus philippinarum
GCTCACCTGGCAAAATGCTTCTACGCCATACATGACTAAAAAAGATGTTTTCTTACCAATGGGGTCAAATGTTTAGCTATGTTCTTCATTAGCACCCGTGTTTTTTGTCTGATCCTATTGAAATGAATAATTCTTGCAAAGGACCTTCTTAACATTTCAGAGATGATGATTATAAGGATGGTTATGTCATTCCTGGCTCCAATGTTAAACTATATTCTGCACTTGAGGCCATCTTTTTTGTCAGATCCAAGTACTTTCCATACATCCTTACTGTAAAGATTGGTTGAATTTGCTTCAGTAGCTTCAGGGGAGATAGCAAATATATGCTTTTCCCATAGGGTCCCATGTTAGACTATGTTCTGCGCTGGCGGCCATGTTTTTTTCACGGATCTAAAAGATTTTGGCAAACTAGAAAAAGGACCTTCCATACATCATTCCTGTAAAGTTTGGTTCAGTTTGTTTCAGTAGCTTCAGAGGAGAATATATGCTTTTCCCATAGGGTTCCGTGTTAAACTTTGTTCTGCGCTGGCGGTCATGTTTTTTCGCGGATCGAAAAAAAAATTCGGCAAACTAAGTAAAGGATCTACCATACATCATCTCTGTAAAGTTTGGTTCAATTTGCTTCAATAGCTTCAGAGGAGATAGCAAATATATGCTTTTCCAATAGGGTCCCATGTAAAACTATGTTCTGCGCTGGCGGCCATGTTTTTCCGCGGATCGATAAAATTTCGGCAAACTAAGTAAAGGACCTTCCATACATCATTCCTGTAAAGTTTGGTTCCATTTGCTTCAGTAACTTCAGAGGAGATAGCAAATATTTGCTTTTCCCATAGGGTCCCATATTAAACTATGTTCTGCGCTGGCGGCCATGTTTTTTCACGGATCGAAAAAATTTCGGCAAACTAGAAAAAGGACCTTCCATACATCATTCCTGTGAAGTTTGGTTCAGTTTGCTTCAGTAGCTTCAGAGGAGATAGTCAATATATGCTTTCCCCATAGGGTTTCATGTTAAACTATGTTCTTCGCTGGCGGCCATGTTATTCACGGATCGAAAAAATTCGGAAAACTAAGTAAAGGACCTTCCATACATCATTCCTATAAAGTTTGGTTCCATTTGCTTCAGTAACCTCAGAGGAGATAGCAAATATTTGCTTAGGGTCCCATGTTAAACTATGTTCGGCCCTAGCGGCCATGTTTTTGGCGGATCAGGAAAATTTCGGCAATCTTTGTGAAGGACCTACCAAACATCATTCCTGAAAAGTTTGGTTAAAATTGGTCCAGTGGTATCAGAGGAGATAGCAAAACGGACGACGACGTGCGACAAGTGATGGCAAAAGCTCACATGGCCTTTGGCCAGGTGAGCTAAAAAGAAACGTTTGACATATGATCTATTTGGTACCAAATGTCTGAGGTTTGAATTCACCAGAGGATTTAATTAATTGCAGTCTGAGAGGTGCTTTTCAGACTTGTTTTCTCGAAACCATGCATTGGCATCATATCCATGAGCTAATTTGAAAATAAAATTACATTCTTATAGATTTCAATATATAATTAATCTAATGGAGATATATGTGTTTATCGTTTTTCAAGACCAGGGGCTCCGTTTACAAAGCTGCCAATCGCGTAACCATGTGTTAGGTAGGAAAATACCCTGTTAATTCATGTAATACTACCAAAAGCCTGACCTCGAACCATTGGCACCAAAATGTGTGGAGAAACGTCCCAAGAGCAGTATAAAGAGTACTACATTTTTGCCAAGGAAAGCAGACTTCCTCGGGACGTAAGTAGGCTAAATTTCCTAGCAATTTCTCCCGTTTCCATTGCCAATCAAAATTCCTGCCCTGCTTTTCACTTCCACACGTAATTCTATCTTCTTTTTCTGTCATATTTTTTACTTGATTAATTTGTTCTCGTCCTGATATATAGCTGAAATAGTGCTCACTGGTCTCGAACTTATGAATGAATGGATCAATCAAGCATTTTTTAAGAAAACCTGTTTAGTTTCATGCATTTCAATTTGTACTCCAAATTTCTGCTGACCCAGCCGATTGTCATGGCGCGTAGTTACAGTAAACAAGCTTTTCACGGACGATTACCTACATTTTGTAGATACGATATTTGTATAGGTAAGTCAATATGATCATGCCATGAGATATAAACTTATACGTTAACTAGGTCTAGCAGAAAGAAATAACGCAATTATGATTGGATGCTGACATCCAATTCGAGTTGCGCGCATTTGCAAGAATAGTAAATGTTATACGAACTGGTCAGTAAAGATGGATGTAAGCCGATCATAGATCCTTATTCAGAATCACTTTGAATTTTGAAGACTTCTATTTCAATGAACAGTATGAAAAGATTGAACATCCAATCTGCACATTTACTGCAATAAACACCCAATTAGCGAATTATTGCTTCTGCAAAGATCTATTTATAATGATGAAACTAAAGCTTGTGTACCAAATAGCAAGCATCAATCGTAGCCAGTTTTTAATGGTTTGGAAAACTTCAAAATGAAATAAAAGGGACAACAGGAAACACCTACAATGGCTGAAAAATATAATTACATGCCACAATCTGCTAGGGAACTACACACAGGAAAAACATAAATTAAACAAAAGACAAACGTAAACAACGATATGAACTCGGGATAGCCGGACGACTTGGTACCGGCACTAGCAAAAGCCAGTGGCAGGGTTTAACCGGTTTATTGGTGCCCAAACCTCCCCTTTATCTGTCCCGTTTCCCTATAGTCCGGTAAACATACGAATAAAACCCAACACAGGTAGAATTCCTACAAAAATAACAACACTAAAACCGGATTTGTATATTGTTAGGGTCATCTTTCATACTAAATATCAAGTCAGTATCTCAAGTTGTGTTGAAATGATTGATTATTTGATTGGTGTTTATTAACGTCGATTTCGCAAATATTTGCAATACTGTTTCATATGACTGTTTTACAAGTTATATATTAACGAAAGTTGATGCAATCGTATAAAATCGTAAAATAAATAATTTATTATGACAATATCTGATTTGGTGATCAATAAATTGGATGATATACATTCATATCATGCAATACAAATTAACGGATTTAAAAAATTGATTATTAACCGACAGCTTTATTAAAGGAAATTATAATTTTTGCCAGGCTTAATTACTTATTAATATGATATACGACATATTTTTCAACAATAACAGTTCAAACATGTTTCTTACAAATGGTTGGTTCCGTTTGGCCATTGCAAAGTAGTTTCTGAAAATGTCTTTCATAAATTTCTCAAGTAAGTAAATACTAAGAGCAACGTACCTGTTCAATCCTTGTGACCTCTTCCCTGATCTCTTTACTCTCTTGTTTGATCCTTGATGTTATCTCGATTTTAATATCTCGACTATCCTGTTCTAATCTTGTCGTAATGTCCTCTTTGGCCTTTTGAATCTCTTGTACTATCCTTACCATGATCTCCTCCCCAAGTATTTGTTTGTCAAGGTCAACGAGTCTTTGCTCTACATCCTCTTTATTGTTGCATATTTGTGCGATGAGTAAAAGATGGCGTTCAATTTCAGATCTACAATTAACGTAATCCGTATTGGACATTTTTGCTTCTTTCGCATGTCCAAAGACAGTGTTTCGTAATTTAACAAGCCTTTCTATGCTTTCTTTAACAGGACATAAACGTTCAATTAGAACTTTTGCCAAATGCGTATCCAGATGAGCTACTGTTATTCCCCGAGTTACAGAGAATGCACAGATTGTCGGATTTCCATCTGCAGGCTGGGTCCTGTCCAGTAGGCATGGTACACAGCATGTATTAAATAACTGATTCCATTGTGTTTTAGTAATTAATTGTCTATTTGTTGGAAAGACGTAACCTTGAATACACTGACAACATTTCCTGTTTATTTCATACAGGTGATAAATATGATGTTTATTGAGTGTTAGAAAATCTTCCAAAGTTTGTTTCTGTGCTGTTAAACAACTATACCAGAAAACTTCCTGACAAAAGTTGACCAATAAACACCTCGCTAGAGTTACATCCAGTTCACTACTTGACAAATCTCGATGTGGAAAAGAACAACAGAAATCTCCTGTTTGGCTTGTATTATGACACAACTTTTTAGGACCATTTTTGTCAAGCAGAATTTCTAGTTGAGGTGGATACAAAACCCTGTTTGGGTAAATCGGTAATATGCAGCCTGCAGGACACTGGCAGCATCTGGATCGATGGTAACACAAGTGATAGATTTCATGTTGTTTTGAGGAAATAAAGTTTTCAAAAGAACCATAACCACCTTGTTTTTCACGGCTTCCATCCTTGTAGGATTCAATCAACTAAAATGTAATGAACTCAGCTTTACTTTAGAGTTTAACTACAGTATATTAAAAACAAGCAAAGAGCTTCGAGTTATTTAAATTTTGAGTATATATAAGGTCAGCAATTGGAAAAAATAAATGTACGACTTCCATTTTTACAAAGGTTTGTGTATGTATAATTTCGGATATTAGACTCGTAAAATAGTAAAGTATACCATCCTCTCATTTCTTCAACGGACTCATAACGGTAAAAATATTACGCTTGCTTTTATTAAGTATAAAAATGACTCAGTTCAAATGAATGACACATTCTCTAACACACACTTAACCACTTCTGACTTTTTACTTTTATCATCATTCATATAAAATATTCCATTCTAACACCTAAACGAACGCTTCAAAAACACATATCACCCATTTAACACTCTATAGTCATAGTACGGAAAGCCTCCCGGAAGCCAATGTAGACGAACTGTGTGGAGAAATACCACGCTCCATGCAATATTAAAATCCCTTTTTTCAGGAGAGAAGCCTTCCGAAACGCTATAGAAAATTAAATTTCCTGCCCCTACACATTGACCCACCCCAGATTTTTTGTAACAGATGGATGTGAATCTACAAATTAACTTGGTAGGGCCTTAACTTGTAATTTTTTTGGCTGATTATCCTGTTGTCGTTCTGATTTAGCTGAAATGTTGCTCACTTCCTGATAGCTATGACTCTAAATATTTTTGTAGTATTCAATAATTGGGAATCAAAGTTAACATGTTTGTGTTCACACATAGAAAAATAAATGAATAGTTCATATGCCAAAATATGGGTATCAAGTGATATTTAAGTCAAGTAAACATGTATTTTGAAAATTTTAGTGTACGTTGATTAAATATATAAAAGTACATAGACATTGCAAAATTTAAAGAAGCATAATACGGATGAGCAAGGGCAAGATCCATTTACAAAATATACGAACATTCAAAAATATTACATTTACAACTCAAAACACAGTGTAAACTCCTATAAATACTGCGAGCGTCATTTTCTCCGGAAGGGTAAACAATAGATGCTGCCATAATTGCTTGAATCCTGGGTAAAGTCAAAATTGGAAATGTCAAATCTGACGAATTAAAATCTTCCAGAAAATGTTTGAGGAACCAACACTTCACTTTTATCTATAAATTTTTGATGGGACGAAAGTAAAGAAAGCTGAACAGATTTCAAATTGAGCCATTTTTGAGACAGAGATTTTGCACTTTTAAAATATAATTACTGTATAAACGACATGCACTACAATAATATGCATTCCATACCGGGGAGATAAGTATACATTTCGGACTAATGTATTCATCGATGTACAGCAAGAGATAAGATATGAAGTAGGACAGGGAGTATAACTTGTATCTTAAACTTTAAGCACACGAATTTCTGAAGGGGCGAAAGTAACAAAAGGTGAATATATTTATAATTGAGTAGTTTCTGAGACAATGTTTTTGCATTTTTAATTAGTCACTGTATAAACGACATGATCTACAGAAATATACATTAAATACGCTGGGAAGGTAGTATATTGCTGCAATAAATGGAAAGAAAATGATTGGGAACTTTAAGTAACCCCGTTTATTCTGAATTCTAGATACCATCCATCAATCCTGCAAGCGAATTAAATAGATTATAAATTTTGCGTAGACGTATTGCTATATTAAAGTCAAATCGATAGGATGATGATACTTATTTCGAATAATGAATATGACATGCGTATTAAAAGGATTATAAAATTATGTGGTATTATCCATTTAAAATATTGTACAAGAAAATGATGATACAAGAATGCTAAACTTTCATTCATTACCTTATTTTTCCATGACATACTCTTGTTCCAATTCAATGTTCATATCATCTATTACCACTTGTATGATCAACAATGATGGGAGTACAGTCATTCATACGGATGTGACGTGGTGCTAATTTATTGACAAATCTCGTCTTCTAATTATAGTTTGTTTTTCAATGATTGTATCCTTTATATACATCAACCACGTATCAACAAGAGTTTACCATACAACCAAGATTCCACCTCCATTGATCTATTATAGAAGACTGGTTCAACTGTAAAATCATCTGAAAAGAAGGGGCTACAAACAAAATTCTAATGTAACAATTTATACTACGACACGATTTGCTTGGTCAAAACTGACCGTCAATATGTTGTCTATACTTCCACAACCAGTTCAGGACACCTGCCTTGTCCCATTTGTTCGCCATTTTGAAACAACAAAGTTTAAGTCTTCCGTATCTCGTCATTAAAACTAAGTAAAACACGTTTTTGTGTTCAAACATCTATTGATTCGATTTACTTTAAATTTGAAGCGAGCAGCAATATATCGTCTAGCTTGATAAAAATACATTTCAAACGAAGCGCTGGCGTCACGTTGTTACGACAACTTTCAATACATAAGACTTTGAATTTGTTTCGTGGCATTTTTAAATTTTTTTTCTTTTTCATAAAAAATTATTATGATATAGAATTATTTGTTTTTTTGCATTAGAATCGCAAAAACAGTACAATATTTGAATAACCGAGGGCGTCAATCTTGATTTGACGGTCAAAAATGCTCGTTTACTGGCATCGCTAGTAAACTGCATTTTTTTCCCGTAAAATTTACGATTCATGTACCCGAATATTCAAAAAATGTACTTTTATTGCTTAAATATATCCATGTATCAAAAAATCAACACAAAAGGGGAGCAACCTTTAACGGTACAATGACAAACAGAAATAAATGTAGAGGATTGCTTGTGTCCTAACATACCATTCCTGTCTAAAATCTATTTCTAGCACTATTCTGGATAATTTGTCAGTTGTTAGGAAAATCGGAAGCTATCAAGAATCTTCTCCAAACCATCGAACCATCTATGGTTGTCTTAAGGTTAAAGGTCCCCTTTTCAGTTCAATGTTAAACCTATGGGAATTTTGTGTAAAACCCTTGCTGCTTTATTCCAAAAATTTATCTGTAAATTATTGAGATAATTGCCCATGCAAAACTACCATCATTTTATGCTAGTATCAACAAATTTAATGATTTTGCAGAAAAAATCTTGAAAATATTGTGGTTATAGGTAGTTGGATGTTTTCTATGACAAAAATGCGGTCTGTTCGAATGGTTTGCCGTTTTTTATATTGATTATTATAAATAACTCATTCATTTGTTCATAAAACTTGCAACGAATGGTAGCTTTGTATGCATAAACGAAACAGCTATATGCAAACGAAGTTTGGTGAAGAACCAACAAGTCGTTAAGGCTGGGGGTTTTACAAAAAATTTCCATATGTTTAACATTGGACTGAAAAAGGGGCCTTTAACCTTAAAACAACCTTCCAACTAGTAGATTTCGTTAGGACAGGTAGTGATTTTGAAGCCTGACAAAATGAAATATTACAGGGAAAAGTCACCCATATGTAGACAAACGTTGCAAATGTGTTGATTATATGCAAACCTCGTTATCCAATACCAGTAGGGTCACTGGTAACCACTACAACAAATTTTATGCTGTCAATTGGGAAAGTGTAAATATCATCTGATTACGTGAGTGTCTTATCTGTAGTCTCCATTTAATCTCCGAGTCGAAAGAAGCGTTTAACAAATATCTGAACGAACACTGAAGCAACAAAAATTTTAGCCTGTAAGACTTCAGACTGTCCGTACATAGTCACGAGGATTTTAATCGGACCAAATTAACAGTAATCGAACAGAACGTCAAGCTCTGAATTCTTGATAAAGGAACTTCTCATCTTTAATTCTGAGGGAATAACAAAACTTTATAGGCAATATTATTTTCTGACAGCTAAAAGTAAGGCTTTTTGTTTTTTATAGTACAGCTACTTTATCCATTGCTATCATTTTGTTCTTGATACTCATTATATAAATGTATCGAATTTTATTATCAATCAAATTCAAGATTTGTTACATTCTGCCTGGAGTGATCAGTGAGCTGTAATGTGCAATAGGATGATATCTTAAATTTCATAGATTGAAAATTCTTTCCAACATTATTGAAAATATCTTGTGTTCACTGAAATAATTTCATCCTTGTGTGTATTGTTGTGTTATCTTTAAGACTTCATTGACATAGCAATAAACTGTCAAATTAATTATAAGATAAAAGCAGAAATTTAAAATGAAATGCATACATTCGTAAGAGTAAATTATGTTCTTTAAGATTGTAGTAGAGTTCTTCGTACATATGTATTGTGTACTTGTTGTATATGGAGGGGAGAAGTACTCAATACTTTGACTTTCATGAAGATGTACCGTGCACCTGAATCGGTTTTCAGGCGCTCTGTCTACAAAACTGCCAGGGGCGTCCGCAATTGTTTAAAAGAGGAATGTCTATGCGGGGTAGTCGGGTCATAATACGGAAATCCTGGCAGTCCCAAACTGTGTGGAGAAACGCTTTGCTCAATGCAAGACCCTTCTATACTTCTCTTAGGAGAGCAGACGCACTAGGTGTTGGATAGAAGGCTAAATTTCCTGCCACTTCCCATTTCGTCTCTTTTTCCAGTGATAATCAAAGCTCGTTGCCATTTTGAAATTAAGTGATTCTTGTCCTGATATAGGTTAAAGCTGAAATATGGTTCACTGGACGTTAAACTCTAAGGGACCGACCATTTAACTTGAAGGGTGGGGGCTATTTTTTTTTCTAAAAAAATATTTTGGGTCTGATTTTATGTGAAAAAAATATTTTGGCTGCCAAAATGATGAAAAAAAAAAGATATTCTGAAAGATGCTTTCTGCTTAAAAAAATAATGGTAATTTCGAAAAAAATATTTTGTTGATACAAGTGAAAAAAAAATCGCAAAAAATTTTTTTCCAGAAAAAAACCACAACCCCCCCCCTTTTCAAGTTAAATGGTCGGTCCCTAAACTAATCAATCAACCGTGAAGATGTGTTGTCTATACACTGCACATGTTCGTAAGATTGATCGATAGAATACCTAGAAACAGTATACTCGTATTTTCTTACGGGTTGCGAAGTTATCGGTATGAAAATTTCTATCCAAGTTATTTACATGATATTACTTTCAATAGAAGGTTACAATGTGACGATTCAGCCAAACCACTGTAAATATCGACCTAAAAGTTTCATAGGAAATAACTGTTAAAAAAATAACTGAAACCGACTAACGGACGACAAACGAGGATCGGACGTCAAGCACATGCAATAGCTTACTCATCATTTTAAACAATTGTCCTCCTTTTTTATGAATTATTTCCCTATTGAAGTATCGACTTGTTAAGTCTATTTCGATTCCGTTTATTCAATGATGATTTCATACATATACTTTAACAAAACTAAATTGAGTCAAGGGTTATGTAAGTAAAATTTCCGATTTTTAATTCATATAACTTTTTAGTTATCTAAATTGCTTGACCTGAGATTGAAATTTCCTCTTTTAAGGATGAATCAGTGCAAACATTTAAATTCTCTAAAAGTATTTCAAGCAAATAAAGTTCTTACAAACAATTGAAAAAATACTTGATGCTCACAGGGCTCAGCCCCCAAAAAATTATGTTCCGCCTTAAGGTAATAAGAAAATGTTGTCTGTTTTGTTACGATGTTTTTGATATACATAATTAGGGACTAACTGGTTTAAGTTTTCCAGTGGCAATCAAAAATCGCAACCCAGGTTTTTCCATTCCAGCTTTGATTTTCTCTTTCCCATACCCTTTTTTTTGCTCACCTGGTTATGCCAGGGTGAGCTTTTGCCATTACTTGGCCTCCGTCGTCCGTCTGTCGTAAACGTTTCATACAAAGATCTTATCTTCTGAAACCACAGGACCATTTGGAACCAAACTTGGTCACAATAGTCCTTGGGTGGTTCCCTTTAAAATTTGTTTCCGGTAGATCCGTATCTCATCCAAGGTGGCCGCCAGCGGGGAACATAGTTTTAACATTAGACCCTATGGGAAAGACATTCAACGATCTCGGACAAATTATAACCAAACTTAGTCACAATGGTCCTTAGATAGTCCCTTCCAAAAAAGGTATCCGCCATGTCGGTACCTCATTCAAGATGGCCATCAGCGGGGAACATAGTTTCTACATTGGACCCTATGGAAAAAACATTCAAAGATCTTCTCAGAAACTACTAGTCAAATTAAAACCAATTTTAGTCACAATGGTCGATGGGTGGTCCCTTCCAAAAAAGGTATCCGGCAGGTCGGTACCACATCCAAGATGGCCGGCAGCGGGGAACATAGTTTTAACATTGGGCCCTATGGAATATAGATTCAAAGATCTTCTAATCAGTACCT
>MJUU01023471.1:0-14247 GCA_002080025.1 Modiolus philippinarum
ATTACAATAAATTGCAAGATAAAATTAAGGGAGACATACTATTCGATTTAACCATTCTTCTGGTAAGTGAGAATCAAATCGGCAGTCTAAAACACAATGGCAACATTAGAAACGCCAAGAAAAGACATCACACGAATATGGTAGATACAGAAAAATGAAGACACCTATGCAAAGATGAACAACAAGCACCCAATAAAATCAGATGTACGAGATGCCAATTTGCCAGTTTAATTAATGTTTGTTGACAACCCGGCATCCATGACCAGGGAAGACACTGATGTTGCATTGTTCGACAATTAGCAAAGAATACCGCTCAAACCGGCGCTAGGGGCCGTCTTGAACTTACTATGAGGTAAGAGCAAAGCTCATTGTTGAAGGCCTCATGGTGACTTCAAGATGAAGAACAACAATAAAAGCGTTGTTCCTTTGCTTGTTTTTACCATGTATTTGTAGAGACTTTGTCTCGTATACATTTACTCCATATCCTTTCATTCCCCATTAACCCTACAGCTGGTTTTGCTAGTGCCGGTAAAAAGTCCGACAGTCGCAAGTTCCTATCGTTGTCTACGTTTTTTCTTTTGTTGTTTTTCATTATGCAATTCCTTGGTACATTGTGGTATTTGACTCTGTTTTTCTGCCATTGTAGTTGTTTCAAGTTATCCTTTTTATTCTATTTGTTTGTCATCATGTAGTCTCTGGTCGAATACTGTACGGACCCCGTTCACAAATAGGCCAGTTCCAGAACAAATTGATATGTACTGTATTTAAAATCACATGGGGTCATTCTTAAATTTTCAAGGATATGTTTTTGACATCTGTAAAATAATAAACCACAAAAAAGAAAACCACTTTATTATAAATTTACATCTGGTCCTTGTTTCAGAAGCAATCAACCAAATAAGTACTAATGTCATTGACTTAAAATTAGATTTAGTCAAAGTGTTTCCTTACAAAGGTCAAAATCCTGAAGATTTAGTTTTGAGTGTTATATTACTTATGTTGATATGTTTTATGTGTGTATTGTGTCTTTGGTGTTCTGTCTTCTGGTGTTCTCGTATCTTGCCTTCTGAATTCTGCCTTATGTTATCTGCTAGGTTTGTTTTCTTCTGATGGTCTATTCCCGTTATTGTGGTCATGTTCAATTGAAATTTACGATCTCTGAATTGTCTTTAACTATTACACAAATAAATACGGAAATAACTGTGAATCAGACATTACAAACTTTACAAATGGCTTACATCCTCTCGTTGCAGATAAAACCACAGGACTCGTCGTCTTGTGATAAGTAGTGCCTTCAAACATAACAGCAAAATATAGAAAATTACAATTCATTTTTGTCGATATGTTCTTCTGTGTGCTTTCTTCTTAAATAAAATTATACTCTCAAGACTTCCGGACTATGCCTTCATTTTTTGTGGCGGTTCACATTGTTAGTGTTTCAGTTTTGTGGAGATTTTGTTAATTATTGTGACTTTTTATTATCCCCGCACTTTCGAAGAAAGTTCGGGGATAATGTTATACCCTCCGTCTGCCCGTTCGTTCGTCCATCCGTCACACTTTTCTTGTGGGTCAAACTCTTCCTACATTTTTGGATTTAGGGAATTTCTATTGATGTATAATTGTTGCATATAGTCTGTAGATATTGGTCTTGGTGCAAACAAGAGGCCCCATGATGTCAATTTTTACACATGAGGCATGTGACACAAACTCCTCCTACATTTATGGATTTAGGGATTTAATTTTGTTGTAGAATTGTTGCATATAGTCTGTAGATGTGCAATAAGCTTTCGGATTTTTGATATTGGCCTTGGTGCAAACAAGAGGCCCATGATGTCAATTTTAACAAAGACCAAAAGATGTGGATTTTGACACATTTGGCAAGTGACGCAAACTCCTCCTACATTTTGGGATTTATGGATTAAATCTTTATGCAGATTGTTGCATATAGTCTATAGATTTGCAATAAGCCTTTGGAATTTTGGTTCCGGTTCCAACTTTGGTAAATTTTCATAAATTTTCTGAAAATGTCAAAGACCCATATTTTTTTTAAATTTTGCCATATTATCTTATATTCTGACATGTGTTTGGTAAAAAACAAAATTCTGAAAACTTTGGATTCTGAAAAGTTTTTCCAATTTTGGTACATTTCCTGAAAGTCTCAACGAATACTTATATTTTGGAATTCTACCTAGCAACCATTCTTAAATTGTTTATTTAATTTAGGACAAACATTTTCATCAATAATATTTCAAAAATATTTTATTCTTATTTTGGTATATTTCCTGAAAGTCTAAAAGACCACTTATTTTTTGGAATTCTACCTAGCAACCATACTTAAATTGTATGTGTAGTTAATGACAAACATTTTTCATCAATTGGATTTCAAAAATATGATTCCAATTTTGGTTAATTTCCTGAAAGTCTCAAAGACCAGTTATTTTTTGGAATTCTACCTAGTAACTCTACTTGAATTGTTTGTGTAGTTTATGACAAACATTTTCAACAATTGGATTCAAAAATATTGATTCCAATCTTGGTAAATTTCCTGAAAGTCTCAAAGACCAGTTATTTTTGGAATTCTACTTAGTAACCATATATCCTACAATTCTTTCAGTAACAATAACGACTATCAATTGTTAGATTTCAAAAATAATGAAAAAATTATGCCCCAGGTGTATAACAACTGTTTTCTGTGTCAAACAGGGAGTGCGGGGATAGCTGTCGTTTCCGAGAACATCTAGTTACCATTATTTTTCAGTGTATTTGTTTAACCACTAGTGTAGTCATAAGTGCAGACACTGTAAACAGGAACAACAGTTTTATTCCGAGTGTAATTAAAATTAATTCATTAGAATAAAAAGATTAACGCGTATTGTTATACCTTACATAATAAAGAATCAATTGTATTGGTTGAGACATAGTCACATGATATGAAATAATTTGGATATTTTGGCACAAAATTGTTGCTAGCATTGAATAACCTATTATACACCGATGAATAACCCGTGAAAATCCCAACGCCCATGGAAGAACCCTATTATTCACCAGTGAATAACCCCCGAAAATTACAACGCCCATGGAATAACCCTATTATTCACTGGTAAATAACCCCTGAAAATTACAATGTCCATGGAATAACCCGATTATTCACCAGTCAATAACCCCAAAAAGTAGCAGCGTCTATGGAATAATATTTCCAATGTTTGTTCGGTATAATAAAACAGTTACGGCCCATGAAATCGGTGAATATCCCAAATTGTCAACTGCACCAATGCGTGCAATAGATAGGTGTATGGTCCAACATAATGTATTACGAAATGCATTATTGAAATCTGCGAAACACAAGCGGCTGACCACGGACGAGACCCACCGCTTAAAAAAAATAGCGGTT
Organism: Modiolus philippinarum; assembly: GCA_002080025.1. Classification (NCBI taxonomy): domain Eukaryota; kingdom Metazoa; phylum Mollusca; class Bivalvia; order Mytilida; family Modiolidae; genus Modiolus; species Modiolus philippinarum. The sequence goes on from MJUU01023471.1 coordinate 3,392, forward strand.
GAAACACCTAAATTTAACTCTAAAACAAGCGCACTAAGTACAATAAAGTGCATTATAAGACTACATATGAAAAGGAATAAAGACACAAAGTGAGAAATTTAGCAACCAGCATCAATGAAAATAATGCATTAAAACAATATGTATTCAACTACACACAACAAGCTTAGCATCACAAGGACAATACTTCTTGTGGCTTTTGAGTTTGTCAGTACTGAGATAAGATTGGGTAATTTTAATTGCAAAATGCCAACTAAATGCATGACGAAATGCATAATTGAAATCTGCAAAACACAAGCGGCTGACCACTAACGAGACCCACCGCTTAGATAAAAATAGGGATTGAAACACCTTAATTTTACTCTAAACCATAGCACTAGTGCATTAAAGTGCATTATAAGACTACATACGAAAAGCAATTGAAAAAACGAAGTAAGAAATTCAGCAACCAGTATAATTGAAAATAACGCAGTAAAGCAATATGTATCCAACCACACATTGCATGCTTATGCTTGGCATCACAAAGACAAAACTTCTTTTGGCTTTTGAGTTTGTCAGTACTGAGATAAAATTGGGTAATTTTAATTGCCAGTTGACAATTTAGGATATTCACCTCTTTCAAGGGCCATAACTGTATATTGTATTTTTTACTGTCGTAAACATCAGTATTAAGTATTAAACAAAGTAATAACAAAATTGCTAAACAGAAACACAGACGCTTTATTTGGGAATTCAGCTTTTTTAAGTTTTGTATTCAAACTTTTTTAGATAATTCTGGTTTTTGTTCTAAATATATCCCTTTTAAATGTGTTTGCTTCGGTATTCGTATACTGCGTCATATAGAAGTTCTTGTAATATATTTGATGACATCAATTTACAGAAAAAGCAGCATTATTGTTTGAATTAGTATTGTATGTCTGGAGGTCAATATTATGTCAGATTTCAAATTCTAAAAGTTAGTTATTAACGAATTTCAAAACGTGTTAAGAAGATTAGTAATGTGGTCTTCGATATTTATTGTTGTGCAGTAATAACCTTTCATTTTTTTAACTAAGAATTGTTCCAATACCAGCAATGGTCAAGAACTGCTCTCGTGGCAATCATCGTAGGAAATTGTTCCAAAAGCAGTCATGGCCGGGGACAGTTTTATAAGCAGTTACTCATAACTTTTCAGAATTTTAATACAGAATTGTTCTAATGACTGCTCTAGAACAGTGTTTTAAAACCAGCAATGGTCAAAAATTGTTCTCAGAGCAATCATCTTGGATATTTTGTCAATAACAGTTCAACCAGTTATAACACATCGGCAAACGAATACCGAAGCAAGAACAAGGAAAGGAGAAATTCTAAAATCAAAAATCAAAAATCATGGCAACTCACAGCAACACGAATTGAGACAGTATGACAAAGACAAAACAAACAAACAAAAATGAACAAGAACGCCACAAAACTAAAGCACTAGCAGTGTGAACCCCTTTAAAAACTGAGGTGTTCAAACCTGTTCTAAAAGCAATCCTGATTAAGAACAGATTTAAAATTGGTCTTTACCTGTTCTGAAAGCAGTCTTGATCAGGAGTTACTCTAAAAGCAGAAAGCTATAATATATAAATAAACTAAGTTAAAGCCATGCTCAATACAAATTTTACTCACATTTGTGATACAGTGTTATTTTTTATTTCAAATGAGGTGTCGGTTTTTCGTGAAACTCGAGCCCATGACAGTTTCCCGTGATAGAAAAATATAAATAAATATCCTATTTTTCTAAGCCAACTCAGAGATAACATTGACGATAATGAGGTTTTGATTGCCCCTAATCTATTGTCAATGTAAAGGTTAGAGAATGATAAGCCATGCTCTATGAAATATAGTGCGAGGAGCTTTAGCTCCGAGCACTTATTTCATAGAGCATGGCTTATCATTCTCTAACGCATTTATCACATATTTACATTTCGAGTGGTTTAATCAATGGCTTTACAATTTCTATAATTGGTTAATTAAGGTGCTACATATATATGAGAAAAAGCCCTTTGGCAATAATCAGTTGTTTTTGACCAACAATGAAATAAAATATACTCAGTTTGTGATCACTCTTGTTTCTGTTAAACTATAAGGATGGTATGTTAGCTTTATCCTGCCATTGAAATATTATTATTTATGGGAGTTCACACTATGAGTGCCTTAGTTCTTAATGTTATCTTTTTATTTCCGTGCATTGTAGCTGTCTCACGTCCTTGTTTTGTCTTTGTTTTTACCTGTTACCGTTTTTGCCATGTCCTTGGACTTCGATTTTTGTAGTCATCGCTTCCCTTGTTCCTTCGGTATTCTACTGCCGTTGTTTAATAGTGATGGATTTAGATAAGAATCTGTTGGTGTTTGGAAATCACTTTATTTGTATGTATGTATTTTATTTTTTTTGTTTGTTAAAATTTAATAATCAATCAAAAGTCTTCCTTTCACCCCTCTACTTTTCATAGAGCAAACTTTTTCTACTTTTTACATGTACTAAGTGAGAATTTATTTTATTGTTTAAAAATATTTTTGTTAGACAATGCATTTATTTTTAATGTACAAATTTCAGTGTTTTTCACTATATGGACTTTTCGTATTGGTGAAAATGTATGTACTTTAATTACAAATTGTATATAGCTGCAGGCAATAAAAGGATTATCTATATGACACTTTGGCCTGTACCAATGAATGCATTGTCTAACAACAAATTTTAAACAATAAGATAATTCCTTACTTAGTACATGGAAAAAGTAGAAAAGGTGTGATCTATGAAAAATAGAGGGGTGAAAGGAAGGCTTTTGATTGGACGAGAGAATGTAAATATGTGATAAGTCGTTTCGTCAGCATTTAAATGTGTTATTTGCCTATTTATTTGTGCTAGAAAGCTACCCTAAGGACATGAGGAAGAACGATTTGAATTATCACGTTATAATTTATATGATCATCTTCACGAGTTGGTTGGCCAGTTTTATTTTTAATTATCAATGATCATTAATATATATAGTAATTAATGGTTTACAAATTAGCAAATATTTATCAACATACTCGTTACTACTTCATTAAATATATCAGTTTGACACCATTGTAGTTAAATATAGCTTCGAGAATTTTAGACTGTCGAGAAAGGAGACAAAAGTCCGCTATTCATTTCATATTTCAAAATAACAATGCAATTAGCGATTTATAACCTTCACCCAGTGCATTTTGTTGGATGAAGTAGGCCATACTCGTTGCATAGTTCCCACTGGTCTTCAAAATGTAAATATATCTGCTATACTCATATCCATTTATTTACACATATAGAAATAAGGCCTATATTTCTGTCTGGTTTCATAATAGTGCAATTAATGTGGTAATTACTATTGACAATGATGCATAAAAAAGTTAAACACGACATGAGTAAACCACTAAAAACAATAATTTGTTGAATTTTGTAGTTCTGTAATGAAAGGATCCTGACTGAGTACATCCTCAATTGAATTACATCAACAATAAAACTATTGAATTTTCTTTTAGTTATTCAGTATTCCCCGTGTTAGAGGTGTATGCTCTTTGATTTTCTAAGATATGGTGTACTTGACCATGAAATAATATCTCATGTGTACACTTTGTTTAATTAATATTTTCTAAATTTATGTGAATTCTAAAACCTAAGGTTTAGCTCCCTCAATCGTAGTTTTGTTCGAAGCTTTACATGTATTTGATGTTACTGTTTATTCGGATTTCGTTTGGTTTTATGGATTTTTATTTTATTTTATTTTTTTTTTAAATTAAGGACTTCCTATGTTGGGTTCTAGTGCTGCTGATGAAGAATTAAGTTCCGAAATAGCCCTACAGTTGATTAAAATTATTGTAGTTGGAGTTAACATATGTGTAATCGTCTCATGTTCATTTACTCCGTATTCTTTCGTATGATACAGGAGTTTCTCTTTTAATGCAGTGTCGAGTTGGTAAAACAATGCCCCGTATTAGAGATGTATGCTCTATATTTTTCTACGATATGGTGTTCTTATACATGAGATAATATCTCATACACTATGTTCAATTACTATTATCTAAATTTGTGTAAATTCTAAAACCAAAGGTTTACATCCCCAAATCGTAGTTTTTTCCTTAGCGATACATGTATTTGCTATTTCTGATTAGTAGAATTTAGTTATGTTTATGCATTTTTATTTAATTGTTTTTTTTTAATTTTTTTTTTAGGAATTAAAGAATTTCCTATGTTTGGGTTCTAGTCCTGCTGATGAGGAATTTATTTCCGAAACGGCCATACAGTTCATTAAAATTTCTGCAGTTGGAGTTAACATATGTGTGATGGTCTCATGTTCATTTACTCCATATACTTTCGTAAGAAAATATAATCTAGTACACGAGTTCAATATTATTAAATAGGGATATTTTACACATGTGAAGATTAGAGATTCTGGGTTTTCTTCGACAGTCAATAGAGAGATTTGGCTTGTCTCTGACACCAATTTCGTTTTTCCAGGATTGGGTGAAGAAGTGTCACGGTTATATTATTGAAACAAGTTTAAGATATCCAAATCCATAATTTTGGTCGAATGTAAGAACATGTACCCTTCTTTTGTAACACACAGCATTCAAACATAACACGTAAAAGGAATAAAAACAAAACTCGACATTCCGTGCAATATCTAAATTTTACGAAATTCTGTTTAAAACTAAGGAGTATCTCCCTCATGCATAGCTCTGTCCTTAGCTGAATTTTGGCTTTTCTATTTAGACCCTTCCGATTATTTGTTCTCTATCAGCTTTTACACGTTTTTCGGTAAACGGACTTCCAAATGTTTTGGTTTTATCTGCACTGATGAGACATAAGTTGTCGAAATGCGCATATGCAGAAAATAAATTAACAGTAACTTCGGTATTTTGATATAAATCGCTATTTACCAGGTAGAATAGCCCTATCTTTCCCTTTAGTGTGTAGAATTTTATAATTGACATAATATGTCTTTTTCCATTTTGAGGATGTGGTAAAGTTAGATTTTCGAAATTTGTATTGGCTATTCGGATTCATCTGGTTTTATCAATTATTCCTATGTAATATATTTTGCCCCATAACACAAAATTTTCTTCTTATCAAAGGCTTCAGTAAGTCATTTAATTTCAGTAATATTGTAGATTGTCATTCGGTATAAAAGTAACCAATGATGTATCCATGTTATACTATGGTAAAAGTACAAGAGAGCCTTTTCCCGCCATTTTTAAAATGTGAAATATATTGAAAACAAGATCCATAACCCATCAATATTTTTTGCTGAATTTATTTCTTTATTAATGTTCTTTCTTTTTATCAATTTCAAGTGTTAGATTTTCTTAATTTCACCTTACCATACCAATAACGCTGTTCGACCAGATATTTTATCTGTTTCATTATATGTGTTTCTGGGAACTTCTTGAGAGCAATCATTTTTGTTAAGAGTGCTGATCAATTTAAACTAACCCTAGAACAAGAAAGGTCTATATTTGACTGCATCTTGAAACAACTATTGGAGTATTTGCTATTCAAGCCTACTACACGTAGCCGACAATTCAAATCACACGTAAACGTAAACACGTGATCATTCGCATAATACTTTTTTGCGTTTTAAGAAAGGCTTACCATTCGCTCAATTTGAGGTCCATCACCTTTCTATAAGGGGGTGGATTGCGAACTCTGTGGGAGCTTTCATCCTGCTAAATGACGAGGAATATTTTGATTTAAAATGTTTTTGATATTATCGATAGTTATAATCAAAGTATAGTAAACGGTAGCAACGGTATGACAAAAAACGGAACATAAAAGCCTAGGTGTTTCAAAAAAATGCTTGATCAACGGTAAACGCAGATGATAATAATAGTCGCAATTTTGAATCGTTTTTGCGTGAAAAAAAATTTCTGATATTAATCAATACACAAAAATCCCTAAGCAAGGGCCAAATTCTATAAGATGCTCGTGCAAGTAACTTTATATTTTGTCCTTAACTATGGGGACTACAGTCGTACGTAACAACATTTATCATTTGTAATTAATTGAAAAAATAGTGTCATTTCCGGTTTAAAACTTCATGCAAAGGAAATATCAAGTAGACTAAAATTTTGACTTATTTCCCAGCGGTTTCTTGACCAAACCCTTCTGGAAGTTTTGAGTTTGATTTTTCTTTTGTAGTGCGACAGTGTTCTACCAGCAGACTAGGCTCCTTGAGCTAGCCGGCAGTTTAGCGGCGAGCACCCCTTGACCCATCTTTCAAAGTATTGTCTTTTTCTCTCCTTTCAAGATTGTAGTCATGGAGTTAGTAGTCTACCTGTATTGGGTTTCATTCGTATGTTTTATACTATAGGGAAACGGGACAGGTAAAGGGGAGGTTTGGGTTCCCATAAACCGGATTAACCCTACCGCTGGCTTTTGCTAGTGCCGGTACCAAGTTCCTATCGTTGTCTACGTTTGTCTTTTGTCTTATACGTGTTTTTCTTGTGTTGTTCCCTTGCAAATTGTTGCATGTAATTATAATTTTCTGTAGGTGTTTCCTGTTTTGTAACATTTACCAAAATAGCCCCCCGGGAAAAATTATCTTTGCCATCAGCTTATCAAAACATGTTGTCTAAACTTTTGTCTTACTTACTACAAAAAGGTTACTGACAAACATGTAATATACATCGTTGCATATAAGATGTCTTACCATGATTGAAATATAAATATTTACTTAAGGTGGCTCACTCATCACATTTTTGAATTTGTGTCAGATTTCGGAACTCATCTGATTTTCTGCAGTTCAATTTTCTTGATGCTATTGATTATTTGCCCTCTATTAGCTGTTTTGATCTGATCCTCACTGAAGAGACCTAAGTTGTAACTTCGGTATATTTTTATTTATTTACCTAAAGAATCCAACATTTTATCATTTTAGATGCATCTGTTATGTTGTTTCAAAATCCCAATTAATAAAAACGCCAAGAATTATCATGCGTTGTATTTTTGCAAATGATATGAGAAACAAGCTAAGAAAGTTCATCCGGGTCTTTTGATAGCTGATTTATGATCATAAAGACAAAATTACAATGCTACAATCGAATATATGGCTCAACAACGTTGAGGAAATCAGTTTCAACCTGATATGGCTGAACTATTCCTCACTGGATGTCTTTGTTGAAAATTTCTGTTTGCTTACAATGTATCTGTAGTGGCTGACTGAATAATGTATGGACTTCATTTATAAAAACGTTAGTTTCAAGATATGTATATATATGTTACAGTACATTTTGGTATCCAGTAGGATCTAGAATCGTCCTAATACAAATTGGAAGTCTACTTTCTACCGGGACTAATTAAAATATTGATTAGTACTGGATTTAATCCAATCCAGTAACTTCGGTATTTAGTTATTAGTTATTACAAATTGGAATTCCAATTTCTACTGGGAAAAATGGAATGCCAATTCGTACTTGATTAAATCCCGAATAAATTCAAATACCACTTTTTCCTTGGAGAAACCACTTTCTCCTTTGAGAAATTGCGATATCCTGATTTTTTTCTTTGGTTTTCGTTTGCCGATGGATTATACTAGTAGAATTGTAGATCCTGCTAAATTTCTAGTATGATCCAGAGTAATACTGGATAATTTGTTCAGGAGCATTCTGGATATTATTGACATTCATCTTTATTATAAGAAGTAAAAGTTTTAAAAAATTTTTAATTCAATGACTTGGAAACTGAATACTAACACCTTAAAATGACAAATGACATAATTGTAATATAACTGTTCATTTTTGCAATAATTGGTTGTACTGTGTCTGTGACATTTTGTAGACCAGTGAATTTTCGATTTACAACAAGTACATAGTATTGTATTGCATTTCGTTAAGAAATTACAAACTGTGGCTGTGACACAGTTGTCATTCAATGATGGATTGTTTGCATCCGCATAAAACAAATTTCTGCTAGAATTGCAGAATATACTGCATTTAAGGGGGTAGACCTGGGGAAGCCTTAAACTTTCCACTCGTTTAATTTTCTGAATATTTTCAATATTAAAACAACACATGTCCATGTCGACTTTCAGCAATTTTCAACATTTTTTACCGTCTCGGTTTATGTCTAGTGGTCATCAAAGATACCCTGTTTCCTCATATTATTTGGTCCGCTCAGGACTTGATTGTGGTGTGTAAAATTGGCTCTAATTAAATTTGTATTTGATTTAAAAATATTTCAAATGCAAAATTCTGTAGTTTAGACGTGTGTGAAAGTAAGCATGAATAATGATAGTAAATTTAACTAGTTTGAACTGAAATACATGGGTGTTCTTAATATTATATGCTGAAATTTCTTCTTTATTTTGATCACTATTAAACACTTCTTGTAAAAAATTCTGTCGTTTAATTTTCACCAAAAAAAAAAAAAAAATGAAAATAGAAAAAAATTAGTATATGCAAGATATATAAAAATTTTTGAAAATTCTAACGTCCCATTTTTCTTTTGGGTAAAAATCTACAGAATTGCTGAATCTATGCTATAAATTACCTCCCCTGGAGGATATCTGACTTTAACATATTTTCATTATCTTTGAACAGCATAACAAAAATGTAGTTAAATGGACTCATTATAAATAACTGGATGTTGGGTATCTGTTTTCATGACAAAATTAATATTTATTTGCTGTGTGGAATTTTTTTTTACAATTTTATTTAAATTTTGATAATACCTATAGTGATGATTCTATTTGTTTGTGTAAGTAATAAAAAAGTGAAAAACAGAGTTATCTCCTCCTACCCCAGGTCTACCCCCTTAAACAGGAAAATAAAACTTTTTTCAAATCAACAAGATCAGTGTCAGAATACAGTTTTCAAGTTTTAGGAAAAAAATCATATTCCAACATTCAGTACAAATTCAATACAAATCATAATTTAAATTGTCCCAGTAGAAATTAGAACTTTATTTGTACTAAAAGTATTCTGGATCTTCCTCGATTCCAATCTGCACTGTAACATATATATCTATTTAGAATAATATAAAAATAATAGGAAAGGTCATATAAGGCTGAACTTGGATCAATATTCAAGGACATGTATGTGACAGTAGTATATAGGAGGTTTTCACTTATCATTTGTGGAGGTGGAGCGAGGTGGAGCCGGAAATGACGTCACCGGAAGTGACGTAGACCGGAAATGACGTGATGGGAGTCACGTGCCCGGAAGCGGAAGTCACGTGACCGGAACACGAAGTGTAAACACTGCGCATGCGCAACCGGAAGTAGGTGTATAACTACTGTAAGTAGCCATATTGACCGGAAATGACGTGTTGGAACAACACGTGACCCTGCAAGGGTCACGGTTGACCTTACTACAATGTACATCCGCGACCGGAAGTGGGCGTAGCCCAAGGTATAGACCGGAAGTCCGGAATGTTCCTTCATTATTCCCCCTTTTATCCCTTTTTCTCTGTATTTTCTTCCCTTTTCATCCAACTTTTAGTAATTTCTCCCTTTTTAAATGTTGGTATACCTTTTCAACCTCTTTTTAGTATTGTTCTCTGTATTTTCTCTCTTTTTCATCCAATGTCTAAACTAATGTCCCACCTTTTTAAATGTTGTTATACCTTTTCAACCCCTTTTCAGTATTGTATTTCAATCCAATGTTAAGACTAATACCCTTTTTATTGTTGGTTTACCTTTCCCCCCCCCTTTTTCAGTATTGTTCTTTGTATTTTCTCTCTTTTTCATCCAAATCTTAAAGTGATTTCCTTTTTCTATAGTGTCATTCAGCAATTGTCATTGTATTTCTGTAGGTGTCTTCTATCAGGTCCGCGTTCATCAAAGAGACATAACTCTTGGAAGTTCCTTTTTATTTGTGGGTGTCTTCTATAAGGTCCGCGTTCATCAAAGGGACATAACTCTTGGGATTTTCCCGCGTTTTTTGGGGGTGTCTTTTATCAGGTCCGCGTTCGTCAAAGGGACATAACTCTTGTGAATACCATGTTTTTTTTGGGTGTCTTCTATCAGGTCCGCGTTCATCGCGGCCATTCAAAGGGTTGTTAAGCACAATGTTGCTAGGTGTCTTCTATCAGGTCCGCGTTTGTCAAAGGGACATAACTCTTGGGAATACCCATGGTTTTTGGGGTGTCTTCTATCACGGCCGCGTTCGTCAAAGGGACATAACTTTTGCTACTTATTTCCCGCGCTTTTTTTATCTGTTATAATAGCATTTCACCTTTTTTCAGTATTGTTCTTTGTAATTTCTCCCTTTTTATCCAATGTTTAGACTAAAGTCCTCTTGTGTAACCTTTTGTATGTGTTATTTTATTATTTTTTCGTTATTTTATAATTATCTTTCCTTTTCATCCAATCCTTACAGGTATTTCCCTTTTTTTCCGCCAAATTCCTATAGTGTCGTCTGATATTGACATTTTGTTTCCTATTATATTACATAATTATCTCCCTTTTTCATTCAATTCTTAAAGTGATTTCCTCTTCCCTACTAAATTTCTATAATAATGTTGTCTGTTATTGGTTTTTTATTATTGTTTCCTATTTCATTTCCTAATTATTTCCCCTTTTCATCCAATTCTTAGAGTTATTTCCCCTTACCTGCCTAATATCTATACTGTCGCCTGAATTTTTTAGATTTCGCGCCTTTTTCCCCTCAACCTATTATATTTCATCATTACTTCCATTAGCATCCAATTCTTTTTCCTGTTTTCTCCAGTAAAGTCTTCTATTTTTCACCATTTTATTAGTTATCCCCTTTTCCACATTATTTCATAATCCTTTCCCTTTAATACAACCTCTAACCTAACTAATGACAATTTTATATTCATTTATTGTTTATATTTGAATATGATACTGTTTTTTTTT